>VMBQ01001519.1:153128-167833 GCA_007657795.1 Dreissena rostriformis
ATATATATACAGTTTTTATGGAAGTTGTATGTTAACTAACACATACTCAGGTTATCCATCAGTAAGAATATATGTATATCAAAATGTAGAGATAAAATAAATTTTAAAGTAGCTTATAAGCAAACGACAATATCCCAGGAGGGGATTGTAACGTTTATACAAAAAGTACGACAAAAGAATGGCATAGTTATCGCATACAAAAAGAAAGCATTTGTAGTCATTGGATAATATTAATAATACGTTTTTGTGTGTTAAAACATGGTATGCACATTAATTTATTTTTAAAGGTACTTGTTCAGATATTTTCGTCTTTTTTATTAATGTCATGAAAACAATTTAATAATAATACGGTTATATTTGGAAAAAAATCACATTATTACAATAACAAGAACACAAGTGCCTGAATCGGAGATTGAAACCATTAACCTCTTAAAGCCAAATCTCGCTGAAACCAGATTAAACGCTTAAACTCATGTCGGTAATACAAGAATTGCAAAATTATTTAATAAACTCGTTACACACGCTTATTTTTTTTCCGATTTCAATCGATACCTTTTAATGTAAAATCATAAAATTTTAACATTTTCTTTGTCAGCAGTGCTGTTTTGCTTTTTTCAATATAATGCATTCATTCTTTTTTTAATCGATTACGTTTTGCAATAGTCCTTTTTCCAAACTGTGTCTCTTTAATTTATATATTAGTGGCTGTTTAACGTTAAATTTAAATAAACTTGTTAATTTCTCCATTCAGGGGTGGTATATAAATATAAAATACATATTTTTCTTGCAAATATCTTTATATAAGACATACATTAACATCAATCTTACTATAAAAAAGTACAATAGTTTTAACAGTGTTCGTTTCTGTTGTAACCATGTCGATATGTTGTTGTTTTTAATTGATGATCTTTTATGTATTGATTATGAATAAGATATTTCAATAGAACTTTACTAAGGTTTTGTTAAAATTCAAAGTCAGTTTTAAACAGTGTGTACCTCTAGTATGAACGTCTGTTCATAATGACTGTTTGAATTGATCTTGAAGTCTTTGATGAAATTATAAATGGAAACTTTTTTGTTCAAATACTTATGAACTATAATTTAGTTTGCAGGAGATATGTTGATGTGGTATTCCGACGAGTCTTAATAAGGTGCGTTTTAGGTGTTTGTTGCCTCATTTATTATGTAGGCACGTCGCGAAAAAAAAATCATTTTTGTGTGAATTTTACTTGAAAACGATGCTTGATTAAAATCAACGAAAAAAACCGATGTTAATAGTTCATCATTATATTGAGTAAAATATGAGACTGGCCGAGAATGAGATTCGCCAAAATAAAGACCAAATAGTTTGCTTTTGATAAAATAGTCCTTATATAAAGGAGTGTAAATTAGACCTTTTCATATTGATTACAGTACGTTACTCTCCTTTATTGCACAATATAAAATGCTTTCACATGTTTATTCCTTTTTTATTTGTGAAATATATATATCTGTATTACTTATATAATACCTGTTACAAAAACTAGATGTTTTGTAAATTATTTAATGATTTCTGTATTTGGAGAGAATGAACTTAAGTATCTACTCATTCAAAAAGTTCTGTATCACCGATGTTTCAAGACACATGTGCACCGTTAAACTTTGAAATATAACGAACCAAACACATTTATCGTAATGGTAATCAACAACAAATTGAAATGACATCTGTAAACTATGTGACCAAGGGTTTAATGTGTTTAATGACCGACTTGATTACAAAGGGATATGCAGTCCAGATAAGAGTAACAATAGCACACATCCGTAACAATAACCAGAAATTCCACTCTGAGTTATTTGTTGTAGAGGAAATACATCAAGTCCTCGAGTGTATATCAAATAATGTAACAGAGTTCTACCTTGTTCCAGCACCACAACTAACACTTTCGAAAATCAATCGAATGAAACGCACTAAACAGTGTGCTTTTGGTTTTCGTCTTGATGTACACAGTCTGCCAATAACTTCCTGGCTGATGCGACAATGAAAATAAAATCTCTCGTGCTAAGATATAGTTTAGCTTGTTATCTCAACACATACATCGTGTTAGTACAAACTACGATCGAAGAAAGAATGCATTGCATTCTAACTTTTATTATTTTAGCACATGTTTCATCGTGTTCTTCTCATTTAATTGCTCGATAAAAACAGCATAATGGTCAGTAAAGACTAACGTGCTATGTTCCACTTTTTGTCAAAGAGACAAGTTTTGTATGCATAATTTTAAATGACAACTACTACTTCTACTACTTCTGCAGCTGCTGCTGCTTCCACTACTTCTACTACTTATACTACTAGTACTGCTTCTTCTCATCATCATCAGCAGCAGCACCATCAGCATCAGCATTGTTATAATAATAATAATAATAATAATAATAATAATAATAATTGAATCGATCGTACTGTTTTTGTTTTTCTCTAAACTTTAAAGTTTGCATATATTTATATGAACGGACAAGTAATAAAGTATTTTTTTTGTAAATATCTATAGTATCTATGTTATAAGCTAATATCAGAACAAAACCCATATGTATTAATTCTGTAGCGTTGGCAAAGAAATCAGTTAGTATATAATCGAAACCATTGTGCTTGTAAAACACGTTTACAAGGAATAAATTTTCTTAAAGTACAATTTGATTAAGTTTCCGAAAATCCTATTAAAGACTAGAAGATACCGGTAATAACGCTTTTCATTGTAACACGAACACAAATGAAATACTTATCTAATATTATTGATTTTTTTTTACAATTCGCCTGTTTATCCACAGGTTTCAATGCGAGCAAACGAATGTTTATTGGCGCGATTATAACGCAATCGCGATGTGACTCAATATGAATTTGTCTTTAACTTTCGGGCGGGTCTTAATGGCCTTGTCCTGAGGTACGATATTGCCATGACGTTGTGATCAACATGTAGACTTGAAAGGACTGAAATTTGAAGTGCCGTGTATTAAGTAGTAATGTTCGCTATTCAATGTTAATTTACATGCTGCCGATAAAACTGATTACTCATATTCATAATGCATTTAAAATGTGATCTCAGATTAAACTTAAATTTTCACACGTCTGTGGTGGTTGGGATATAGTGTTAAGTTTAATAAGTGTATCAACGAAAGTAGCAATTAGGAGACGATATAGCCGCATCATACGAAAACGGTTCGTATACCATGTGCGGCCGGCGCAGCTCAACCCACTTCCGCGCAGTCTGGTAAGGAGGTACCTTGTCCGCAGAAAGCGCAAATGCGTATGACGCGGCTCAATTTACAAATTAAATCCGAATCATTTGTATGCGTACATGTAGTTTTTCACTCAGACGCGAGATATCAATCGAGATAAAAAATACCATAAATAATCGGTTTAAATGCTTACACTATTCCGTTTTTATTTGTTTAACACCGATCAAACCCAAGTTAGAAATTCGAGTGTACATATGCGAGTGTTCTTTAAATTAAGGCGTTACCCATAAAGAAAATGAATATATTATATTGTATTGAGTAGTTTACGAAATGTTTGATAAATTTGCATTTACATGTAGTTGAAAAAAGTCACAAACCTGTATTGTTTGTTTTTCGCTTAAAGAAACGCTCATCGTGTACAAAGCATAAAATTTAATTTAAATAGAATATAAATATACATATGAATCTACATATTACATAAAAAGTTTAATTCCTGGTAAGTATAGTAAAATATTACTTACTTTTACACTAAGACTACGAAGGCTATTGCTACTTCTAATAAAATATTAATAAGTACAAGTCCCCTGCCCATGGTGTACCATCAAACATAATTAAGGCTCATTGGGTCATTGTCGACCTGAAATCATTTCAAGCCGATTTATGTCACCCTGGGGTGACATGAAGCCGATTCTAGTATACCGCGGGTGACTAGCGTCGGCTTGAAGTCACCACAGGGTGACATGAATCGGCTTCTAGTAACCCCCGGGTGACTTGTGGGCCATTTCAGGTCGACAATGACCCAATGATCATAATTAAGTCCATGCTAAAATTACATTAATTATTTTGAATGATTGATTTTTACTTGAGTTCTTTGTAGACTTTACTGAACGTTGTCTACTAACAAAATCGCTGTAGTTATCGGGTATTTAGAAACCATATGTAGCGTGTTCTGAGAAAACTGGGCGAAATGCTTGTGCGTAAATTGTCATCCCAGATTAGCCTGTGTAGTCCGCACAGGCTAATCAGGGACGACAATTTCCGCTTTTATGGAATTTTTCGTTTAAATGATGTCTCTTCTTAGCAACAATCCAATTTAGGCGGAAAGTGTCGTCCCTGATTAGCCTGTGCGAACTGCACAGGCTAATCTGGGACGACTTTTTACGCACATGCATTTTGCCCAGTTTTCTCAGAACACGACACTTNGAATCGATCGTACTGTTTTTGATTTTCTCTAAACTATAAAGTTTGCATATACTTATATTAACGGACAAGTCATAAAGTATTTTTTTTGTGTAAATATCTTTATTATCTTTGTTATAAGCTAATATCAGAACAAAACCAATATGTATTAATTCTGTAGCGTTGGCAAAGAAATCCGTTAGTATATAATCGAAACCATTGTGCTTGTAAAACACGTTCACCAGGAATAAATTTTCTTAAAGTACAATTTGTACAATTTGATTAAGTTTCTGAAAATCCTATTAAAGACTAGAAGATACCGGTAATAACGCTTTTCATTGTAACACGAACACAAATGAAATACTTATCGAATATTATTGATTTTTTTTTTTACAATTCGCCTGCCTATCCACAGGTTTCAATGCGAGCAAACGAATTTGTATTGACACAATTATAACGCAATCGCGATGTGACTAAATATGAATATAGCTTTTTCTTTCGGGCGGGTCTAAATGGCCTTGTCCTGAGGTACGATATTGGCATGACGTTGTGATCAACATGTAGACTTGAATAGAACTGAAATTTGAAGTGCCGTGTATAAAGCAATAATGTTCGCTATTCAAAGTTAATTTACATTCTGCTGATAAAACTGATTACTCATATTCATGATGCATTAAAAATGTTATCTGAGATTATTTTTTTTACTAAAATGTCACGTTTTTACGCGTCTGTGGTGGTTGGGATATAGTGTTAAGTTAAATAAGTGCATACCTCGAAGACACATTCAACAAAAGTAGCAATTAAAAGACGATATACCCGCATCATACGAAAACGGGTCGTATACCATATGCGGCCAGCGCAGCTCAAGACCAGCATCCGCGCAGTCTGGTAAGGAGGAACCTTGTCCGCAGAATGCGCACATGCGTATGACGCGGCTCAATTTACAAATTAAATCCGAATCATCATCAGAACCCTTCATTTGTATGCGTACATTTAGTTTCTCACTCAGGCGAAAGATATCATTCGAGATAAAATGCCATAAATAACCGGTTCAAATGCTAACACTATTCCGTTTTTATTTGTTTAACAGCGATCAAACCCAAGAAAAACAATTTAAGTGTACATATGCGAGTGTTCTTTAAATTAAGGCGTTAACCCTAAAGAAAATGAATATATTATAGTTTATTAAGTGGTTAACGAAATGTTAAATACATTTGCATTTTGTTGGTAAAAGTCATACAACTTTATTGTTTTTATCGCTTATAGAAACGCTCAACGTGTACAAAGCATAAACTTGAATATAAATGGAATATAATGATAAATATGAATCCACATATTCCATTTAAAGTTTAATTCCTGGTAAGTAGAGTAAAATATAACCTACTTTTACACTAAGACTACGAAAGCTATTGCTTTCTCTAATAAAATGTTAATAAGTGCAAGTCCCCTGCCCATGGTGTACTATCAAACATAATTAAGTGCATGCTAAAATTACATTAATTATTTTGAATGATTGATTTTCACTTGAGTTCTTTGTAGACTTTACTCAACGTTGTCTACTAGCGAAATCGCTGCAGTTATCGGGTATTTAGAAACCTTATGTGGCGTGTTCTGATAAAACAGGACAAAATGCTTGTGCGTAAATTGTTATCCCAGATTAGCCTGTGCAGTCCGCACAGGCTAATCAGGGACGACAATTTCCGCTTTTATGGAATTTTTCGTTTAAATGATGTCCCTTCTTAGCAAAAATCCAATTTAGGCGGAAAGTGTCGTCTCCGATAAGCCTGTGCGGACTGCACAGGCTAATCTGGGACGACACTTTACGCACATGCATTTTGCCCAGTTTTCTCAGAACACGACACATATTCCTTTGCGTTTTTTTTTATTTAATCGTTTGTTTTTATAGTAGTGAATAAATCTGTAAAAAGATACAAATTATTTGTTCTGTTAGTTAAAACCTTGTTTGTGTATAAAACAGCTAGCCACCGTGTGAAAACATATGATCTGTATCATATATATGTAATCGCCGTTTAAAAATCCACCAATTTATTTCAAATTAACATTAATTGATGGCAAATTGCACGCAGCTTTTTTACCGAAACTATCTTCAAAACAAATCCAAAATATTCCGACATATTATAGCATATGTATCTACTTTTCATAAATTGTTATTTTATTAAACCCGAGCGTTAAATACAATTCCTCCAAACCAAAAACTTACCTTTATTCGCTATCTGCCACATAAAGTACCGACGTTACTTCCATGACACTTTCTCTACCATGTTCGATTTACAAACCGCTTAAAATAATGACATAAAATCTATTAAAACCAAACTCTTATATTTGGTTTACAATTCACATTTAGGATGGTGCGTTTGTGGTAAATCCTTCAAACGATAAGCGCTTTTTTATTTAAAAAAAACTGCTTCTGTTTTCTACGATAACACATGGTTTGCCATTGGTTCTATAAATCAGTGATCGAGACTCTTCGCTTTATTTTGTCTCGAGTGTTCTGAAAGCGTTCTTTCCATGGCCTGCATACCAGATGCACAGAATCATTTGTTCAATCGATGTTAACAAAATAATTGCATGTGCAGATAAGACGTATTTGCTGTTTTTTATTTCCATAAGATCATATATGCCATGTCATTAAACAGTGAATACTGCAACCACAATGGCTTTATAACTATTGATCTGTATTTGAAATGCTTTATTTCTTTGAGCTAAGTAGTTTAATTTCGTCATGAAAGCTATTATTTGTCTTAAACAGACCCTTAACCTTGAATCTATTATTAAGGGTTCGAATGGCAATCCCGCATTGCCTAATTAAGTAGAGCGTGTACCAACCACGGTGCTTACCGGATAGCCCCCCTTGATAAAATAGTAATACAATTGTGAAATATAGAATGTTGGCGTTTAAGTGTTGCCTAAAGATAGAACCGTATTAACCCATGTATGTGTCTAGAAAAAAGGCCTTGGCAAACAGCGTGGATCCAGATGAGACGGCGTCTCATCAGGATCTGCGCTGCTTGCTTAAAGGAATTTCTGTAACAAATATTCTTAATACAGAAATAAATATACTAGACATCCCTATTTTTGGAAATAAATTGATCCAATTTAGAAGGATGGAAGAGTCCACTAGGCATAAATGGGTTAACGTTCTCTGGATATGTATACATCGATTGAATTTGAGAACTTTCGGAAGGCTTATTCTGTAGAACGGGGCAGTACAAGAATCGGCTTTGTCGGACTTTGTATTAGAGGGTAGAACTCTAACTGAAATGGTTATTACGTCCCTTAATTTTATTTTATTTTATTTCCAAGTCCTTTTTATGCTCACAGGAACTAACAATAACTTTTAATAAAATGACAGTTTTTTTTAGTGTTCTTATAGATAATAATTTTATACAAAGCACCTTCTCTTTAAGTACTTATTGATATTATGTGTTTCTTCTCTTAAACCGGCACAAGGAAACCATTATTGATTATGCCCCTCTGTATATCAATTTACATATCGTAATTATAAAGGTCTATAACGTAGGGATGCAATTAAATGTCAAGAACCTTGTATAATAATTGAAGTCCAAAATACAATAAATTAAAAGTGATCTTCTTGTAATAAACCACGATAATAAAAAAAACACATTAAATCAGTATCTTGGCTTTCAAATAATACTTCTTAGCCTTTATATAGTTCTAGCATTAAAGCACGACAACATGTCGATGATAGATGGCATCTGTATTGGACATTAGACCGTGTTGTGTGGGATCAACCGTTAAACCTTGTAATAATCGATGTCTTATATTTGACACTTGAATAGTGACCGTGACATTTAACATAAATAGTATTACTGTTTATTTGCGTTTGTAAATGCGTTGCACTATATTTCAAACAAAGCCAGTGAAACCCATTTTATATGCTAAAGGTTTACTTGACATTATAATGGTGTAATAATGGTGTGACATTTGACAGTAAAATATGACCTGAAACAGGGTCTAGCACATGCCACTACGACAAACAATTTTGATCACTTCTGCAATGCTATGTAAACATCTATCAAATAAATTTAGCTTTGATTTTAAAATACACCTACTGTAAGCAGCATTACACACAAAAGGTCTAAGAAAATATTATAACACGAATTGCATGCTAATAAATATTTTACAAATACTATGTGAAGACCTAGTAACTTAAAAATGTAATTCAAATTAAATAAAAGCACTTGCAAGTTGTAAGACAGCCATTATTAGCACATATACAACGAAAACAATGGAATAATACGCTGATTATTTTTTAACAGAATGTTTAATACATATAGCTTAACGTACATTTACCAGTCAGAAAACTAACTTTTCAAAGTTTTAAAAACATTTGCAAAAACTATTTTGTTGAATGGTTTGAAAACCATCATCGATAGAGACTCGGCATCCTCATTACGCCATCTGCCAATTTCCTTAACGTTTTATCCACAGCGAGGGTTTCTCACGGATGCGGAATGACAGCACATTTCCACAAAGATGATGATTGGGAGAGGTTTGTCCCAGGTATACACTAGGATGTTATGTCGGCTTTGTATTGGCTGATGTCCAACAGTTGCAGCAGTCTGTTGTTGACGACCATGTCAATAGAAAGTGCGATGAGCTGGTACATCACTGACATTGTTTCAAATCAGCAGTTGCACTGATAATTAAATTCTACAAATATGGTGGCATTAAACCAAATACATACATGTCTCAAAGCGGCATATACAATTTGATATTGCGTAGAAAATGGTTTTTATTTGTGAGCGTTAGCTTTCAAATAATGTAGAGGCAATTTTACAAATCAGCATTGGCTTAACTACGCTAGGAACCGTAACCCGTGACTGCCTGTGTGGATAACTGCAGTAAAATTATGCAGACGACGAATGCTAAAAGCGTCTGCTCTAACCACCGCATGTGCCTGTTTATAGTTCCCACTGTACACTACATAGTGTGTATGTATTCAAAAGTATTTAACAGCTTGTAAGACAACGTTGGCCAGTCTAGTGTTTATCATTGAAATCTGTAAATATTGGCTGTTTTCATGGAAAACTGGGCTTAATGCATGTTAAATAAGATTAGCCTGTGTACACTGATTAGCTGTATCAATGATTTGAAAAAAAAAACACACATCTCGACCTGTGCTTTAAGACACACTATTTATAAATTTGAATGGGTTGTGGTCATTTCAAACTTGCGATATAAAAAGCTATAACATAATTTTGAAAACTGAGTTGCGTCTAAGATTATACAACAGAGAACAAATTCGGTGCCTTCAGCGCTTTGATTAAAGAAGTGCTAAAGCAAAGCTGATGGATGTATCTGAACGCAGGATGTGTCGAAGATTAGTGAGATATTCTCTTTGTCGACATGTAAATTCATTACTTGCTCATGACAACCTCGATGGGCATCTAACCAACGTCTGAAAACCTTCCAACATACCTGGAAGCATTGTGCCGTAAAGTTTACTAACATTTATTAAATACCAATAGTTTTCGATTACATATGAAGGGTTTTCATGTAGACTTGGGACCAAAATAACACACGGCTACTTTTTACAAGCTTAACTAAAAGAGAACCCTTAATTTTCCCTAATACTTTTGGAAATCATCTTCCTTCTAAAAACTTGTGTCCCTGATAAAAAAAAAAAAATGTGATAGTAAAATATTTTTACGATTTGGATTTTCTTTTGCGTACAACAACCCGGCGTATGCATGTTTTGTCATGCAGTTATTATCCGATTATTGCATAGGGGTTAAACGAAAGCATGGATGCCACACCTCTGTAAAAAAAGACAAATGTACATATCTATAAAAGATATGTTGTTGGGGCAGCATTAGGGTTATGCCGAATAATATATAATGAATTGTCCACTGATTTTCCCAGATTTCTCATTCTTAAGATTTCTCAACTGATGTAGGTGCAATGCGGATATGAATGCACAGACAAAAAAACGTCCGACGCACGGCACCATAATATTATTTGATCTTCTGGATTTGACGAATCTACATCTTTCGCCAACAAAAACCTACATACATGCCTTATCATTATTAAGCATGTTCTTGTCTAATCTCTCACAGGAAACACCGTATCGTTTAAAGGGAAACATCTATGCATAATACGTTTTTTACACATTTTATATAAATTCATAAATATTTGACAGAATCGTGCATACTCCTTTAAGTTTTAATATTAAAATTCTCTGCCTCTCCATTTTTACAATCGAATAAATTTCACCCTAAATTAATAAAATAGTTAGAAAATCATTTAATGTTATATTCCATTGTTTTTGGTAACGACATAGCTAACGCGTAGGAACGAGATGGATTACTCGTGGTATCAACAGCAGTGGGTCGACATAAGGCCAGTATCCTGCGTGATAGATACTTCCAATATTTACGTCTTCGTCATTTATTTGTCAGCTGTATAAGCCGACTTCACAAATAGATTACTTTATAAATGCTTCGGGGCATATGAAGTAAGCAATCGAACTGTCCGTCTGACTAGCTACTGGATTTTCGTTGGATATATCTACTATTTTAAATTTTCTTATTTTATATAAATATGCTTTGAATATATTTAATTTTTATTTCTAAGGAAATCAAAATAATGATTATAAAAATTAAAAACAAAAATGGTAGTATATTATAGAGAATAATAGGTTAGTGTTGAGTATTGTTCAGGTTTTGTCGAAAAAATGACGTCATTTCGTGCCGTGGTTTATAGCAGAAATTTAATCAACGGGGCTTTAATCAAACGAATTCGCTGTAAAAGTGGGATAAATATCAATTGTACGGCGGCACAAATGTGTTATTTCGTGATCACGATCTCGTTGTGCATTCTCAATACTTAACTAGTTTTAGGAACGAGTTAGAAAATCATGCATGATATCTTTCTCAGTGTGTTGATAAGATACTTACATTATTCACTTCTTCGTCATTAATTTGTCAGCTGTTTTAGCTGACTTCACAAATTCATTACTTTATACGTCAATGGGAATGAAGAAAGCAATCGGTTAGGTAATTGTATTGTGCCTATTTCACTACAATACATTACTGAATTTTCGTTGAGTATATTTACTGTTCTAAATGTTCTTCTTTTATATTATTTTAGCTTAACATTTTTTTTTTCTAAGGAAAACACAATGATTATTATAAACATAAACAATAAATATGGTAGTAGATATATATTGTATAAAATGTCTTACCCATGGGAGATAATTGAAACTTACAGAAAAAGCTATTATTGTCTATTGATTGCATGTCCTTATCAAATCCTAATCATAATTCCATTCTAAACATAAAATAATATGCATTAAGATGCAAAGTCAAGTATTTATATTTAAAACAAATAGACATTTTAAGCCAGTTTTGGTTCATGATTGTGATTTTCACTCCTTTTGGCTTTGGCTGTCATAGAGGAGATGCTGGTTTAATGCAAAATTCCGATATAGGCTACAATAGCTAGCTCATAGTGATGTTAGGTTTCATAAGAAATTATAAATACATCGAGATCTGAAAAGGAACCACATTGGAAAATCAAATACAGAGACACAGGTTTCATGATGTGTCTCAATTATGTTGAATTAAGTTTATTATATTCATACTGGACTGATTACTTCTTTTAATATTCAAAGTCTTTTGCAAGTTTTCAAGTTTTTATTGGAACATTGGCAAAACGCCTTTGACCATTTAGTTTAAACCTATTTATTTTAGCTCGATTGCATCGAACGCCTTAGGCTTATAGAAACGCTCTCGAGTCCGTTTCCTGGGAATAGAACCAGTACTTGGTGTATTTGGGGGAGATCGAAGGAACGCTCCCAGTGGGGTGTTTGACCATTTACAAACAAGTAAACAAAATATAGTCAAATGTTTTTAGCAAAGTTTTATTTCTAGAAACAACCTTCATTGTCAGGGAACTTGTGTTTGATAAAATCAGTTTTTCTTCATGTGATTCTATACGAATATACGTGCATACCACAATTACAGTCAGTTGTCCGGAAGTATTTCCTATCAATTCTTATCATTTTTAATATATATATCGTGACACTGTTTGTTTTGTAAAAATCACACATATACTATGTTACACAATGTACATAATTGACTAAGGACAGTGCATTATCTAACAAAACCAAATAGAAACTAATTCGTATGATGAATACAATGGCTTACACAAATCATCACTATGTCCGGAAAACATGTTATAATAAATATCAAATATATTAAATTTCTGCGACACAGTTGTGTTTAAGTCGAAAGCACGATTTATAAATAGTTCTCACGAATTCGTTGTGCATTCTCACTAATTAACTAGTTTTGGGAACGAGTTAGAAAGTCGTGGTAAGACATAGTAACTCGCATTAACGGCACAGCTAACGTGTGGGAACGAGATAACTTACTCGTGGTATCATCAGCAGTGGCTCGACATAAGGTTCTGTGTGAGAGATACTTACAACATTTACTTCGTCATTTATTTGTCAGCTGTAAAGCCGACTTCAGAAATAGATTACTTTATAAATGCGCGGGGGCATATGAAGTAAGCAATCGAACTGTCCGTCTGAATTGCTTACTGAATTTGCGTTGCTTATATTTACTAATTTAAATGTTCCAAGTATATACAAATATGCTTTGAATATGTTTAATTTAAATTTCCAAGGAAATCAAAATATGATAATAAAAATGAAAATCAATATCGGTTGTATATAGTATACATTGGCCTAACCACGGGAGATAATTTGAACTTTTAGAAAAACTGTGATTGATTACCTGTCCTTATCAATTCGTCACCATAATTCCAGCGTTGCATAAGCATTATTCCACCGTTGGGTCAATAGGCCTACCGGTCTTATAGACGAGTTTCATTGTGATAGTATCTCTGTGACATCATCATTCATTTAAATATTGTATAATTATGGCTATAGAACGGGCGTTTTATTCTTTTACTAAGGGAGAGTACTGCTTATTCTTATGACTTCAAAATAACTACACGACATACGTGGTGTATTTCGTGAATATTAGTTTCAGGTTGTCTGTCTAACACGAATGAAAGTGATTTTTGTATTTATTTATCTGCAATTAATCGATCTTAAATCCCAAAATTATTCAGAGTATATACATTTTTGATTTCTTGTTAAAAGCTAAAGTAAATTTGAAATTGAAAAAAAATATGTGTGGTGTTGTAGAGTCTATATATAGAAAAGTCAATTTTAAGGGAAATACTTCAAAACTTAAAATGCGATACTCTGGACTGGAAAATATATAATGTTTGGTACATAACTTCAACCACACTAACAACTTGTCTTTTACCCAATAGTTCACCCATTAATAGTAAAAAATCAACGGAAATTTCGTAAAGTATTTCGTAAAATACAGTAACCTAATAAACACTCAATGTTCCTTGTATAGCCAAGTCCACAATGTCAACGCCAGATGTTGTCTGGTAACATACTATTAGATGTTTGTGGATATAAAATGCTTGTTTTTAATTTATCGTGTCACAATAAATTCCATTTTAATGTTCCGCACTGATATCTATTCATACGACATACGAACACTTAGATGGCACCATGTTGTAAGCACTGCAGTTCGAGAAGCAACATCACATGATACGGTCGTTGTCGGTGAGAACACTGACGTGCTTGTCTTATTGTGTCCCCATGGAGACGATTCAAGTCTAAATCTGCTGTATAAATCAGATATTAGGCGAGCAAATCATA
Organism: Dreissena rostriformis; assembly: GCA_007657795.1. Taxonomy (NCBI): domain Eukaryota; kingdom Metazoa; phylum Mollusca; class Bivalvia; order Myida; family Dreissenidae; genus Dreissena; species Dreissena rostriformis. The sequence continues at coordinate 167,254 of VMBQ01001519.1, forward strand.
CAAAGAAAGTATGGGATATCAAGAATACGAAGAATGTCATTGGACCAGAGTTATGCAACATGCTTCCGTTCATACATGCATACGCAGGTTGTGATACGACTTCTAGGATATATGGTATCAGCAAAGAAGCCGTACTGAAGTTTTTCAGAACCAGTCCCGAATTCAGACAGATCATTGAGATATTTAATGAAGAAGAACCAGACGTTACCGAGTTAACAACTCGTAGTGAAGAGGCAATGATTCTTCTCAACAACGGTGTTCCTTCAGAACGGCTCGATATCCTGAGATTCCGGAAGTTTACCCAGAAGGTTTGCACAAGCAAAACATCCGTCCAAGTAGAGACATTACCACCGACCACGGCTACCTTTCGCTTCCACTCACTGCACACATACCTACAGACACAGATATGGCGAGGACACACACTGGATGCAGTAGATTGGGACTGGAAATATCCAACAACAAACTGATTCCAGTAAGGGCACATCTTCTGCCTGCTCCTGAACCTCTACTCAAAGTCATACGCTGTAATTGCCGACAAAGTTGTGATTCAAAACGATGTACGTGTAGGAAACATGGACTT
>VMBQ01001520.1:8536-24605 GCA_007657795.1 Dreissena rostriformis
TTGGTAAAAATGTTTGTGTCAAACTTTAACATTGGCCATAACTTTTGCAATATTGAAGATAGCAACTTGATATTTGGCATGCATGTGTATCTCATGAAGCTGCACATTTTGAGTGGTGAAAGGTCAAGGTCATCCTTCAAGGTAAAAAAAAAAAACAAAAAAAAAACGGCACATTAGGGGGCATTGTGTTTCTGACAAACACATCTCTTGTTGGAATTGGGATGTCCAGTTGAATTCTTTCCATTTGTTTGTTTTAAAACATGCTTTTCATTTTTAGGTTTATTTCAGATCCATCAAATTACAAGCATACACATATTTTTCATACACAATGTTTTGCAGTATTTATAAAATCTTGGATACACATATTGCTTCATTTAAAACTAATAAAGTTACTTATTCGCAACCTTAATTAATTTTTTTTATACCCTTGCATCAAAGCTATCAGAGTATAAAATGTTATAAGTTTGTGGAGCAGTCTACTTCCATTTTTCAATAAATTAAATTGAAACTTAAAATATGCCATCACTAATAAATGTGAAGACATATTTTTCATGCCTTTTGATCCTCACATGCCTGAGCTATTTGCCCCTTAAATTAATCTGTCAAAGTGGTGCAGTTTTATAGTCAAGCTTTTGACAACCTAAACCTTTTCCCACTAAGAAGCAAAGTGAAAATGGCTATATGCAACCACCATAAAACCAGAAAAGCCTTCAAGAAACTTGCACGCTTTTAAAGTTTTATGCTGTTTGCTGCTCATCGGTATCATAGGGTTGGAAATGAAGCCTTTAAAACTTGAATCTATTAAGTAAGGTCTTCAATTTAATTTGATTGTGTAAGGGACTGCAGACTGGTCAAAATTGGCCTCTTGAGTGGTTAAGGGTTAGACTTACCTGTCAAAGTGGTGCAGTTGTATACATGTATTCAAGCTTTTGACAACCTCAAGTTATCTTTTTAGTGGGCCACAGTGTGTCTGAACGTCCCATGCAGTGCCTTGAGGACGGTGTGCTCCTGTCTGACCACAGAGCTGAAGAGAATCAATGTGTACACCCCTGGTCTCTCCATCGCGTCCTCCGTCAGCCATCGTGTCGGTTACCTGTGTCCTAGTAACAGCGTTGAGACACCAGTCAACGGTTTGGTGGAGAGGTCCGCCATGTACAGTGAGGCAGCAAGGCGTGAGACGTTCTCAAAATGGCCACACATGGATTACAAGTATGTTGTGTTTCCATTTGCATACATTAATTAAGTATATACCTGAAAATATGCTGACTCAAATCATGGGTTTTTTGCCCTATAAAATACAAGCTGCAACATAGGAATTCCATATTTCACAGTGTGAAATTCTTTTAAGTATCCAATGGCTTGTAAAACCGGACGTCATCAATGTACCAATCATTATCAAATAATTATGACATGTAAATATACGCATACTTCAAAATGATGCTATTTTTATATGCAGAATTAATACATCATTTGTTACATTGGTGACTTGTTATGTTGTTTTTTATTGTAAGAAGGTATATTATATTAAGAGCCCCGTCCTGGGAAAACTTGGCTTAATGCATGTGCGTAAAGTCAGGGTTTTTTTTTCCACTTTTTAAGAAGATAGCCCATGGAATTGGGAATTTTATCGGAATTTTCAAGAAATTGGGAAAATAAATTCATTAGCAAACTTGTTCGCGGGAAAAGTCCACTGATTTGGTTAAAAATAATTTGATATAACTCTTTATAATAATTCAAATTAAAAAACAAAATCATTATTATATACTTTGTAAGATGTTATTGAAATAAAATGAGATAAATTAATCATTAAGAATTGGGAATTTTTAAGCAAATTTTGGGAAAAAAAGTATACTTTTTGCCGTTATTGGGCTATAAAATCGGGCCAAAAAACCTGAAAGTGTTATCCCAGATTAGCCTGTGCAGACCAGGGACAAGACTGTCCACTTTTTTGGAACTTTTCGTTTAAATGTAGTCTCTTCTAAATAAAATCCAGTGTAAAACACCACGGTTATGTAAAAGTCCCGATTTATTGACACTATCTTTTTCTGTCATAATATTAATAAGCACATTTGACCAACATGAAACCAGTTGTCTTATATCAGCCCCATTCTGTGAAAACTGGGCTTAATGTATGTGCGTTAAGTGTCGTCCCAAATTAGCCTTGTAGTATGCACGGGCTATTCAGGGACTTCACTTTCCACTTTTATGGTATTTTTCGTTTAAATGAAGTCTCTTCTAAGGGAGAATCCGTTAAGGTCAAAAGTGTCGTCCCTGAATAGCCAATGCGGACTGCACAGGCTAATATGGGACGACACTTTACTCACATGCATTACGCCAAGTTTTCCCAGAACATGGCTCATATAGTGTTGCCAATTGTTGCAGGTGGGCTCTACCCGACCCCATGGCCCAGGCAGGGTTCTACCACCAGCCCAACATGTCTGGGGATGACCGGGCTCTCTGCTTCACTTGCAATGTGTGCCTAGTCTGCTGGGAACCAACAGATGAACCATGGTACAGTGCTGGCTCCCTGTCTGAGGATTTCATGCTTATATTTTCTGTTTACTGGTTTTCTTAACTCTAGTCTTGACCTCTCAAAAATGCACTTTGACGCGTTTGTAGTCGGCACGGGTGTGATTTCTTCTCCTTTCAGCTGATTTTCGCCCTTTCAATGTCAACTTATTTTACCAATAGTTATGAACTTTGTTGGATGTGTGTATAAATAAAGAGTTTAATTGAAACCCTAAGGGGGGTGGGGGCATTTTCCTCCCCTGAGGTGGTTCTTAAATCACACCCCTTTAGAAAATCTAATTAAATTTAAGACCTTTCCTTCTAGATCCAAGTTTCAAAGGCTTCATTATCCTACCCTTAGGTACTGATGAGCAGCAAACAGCATAAAACCTTAATAGACTGCGACTTACTCACAGGCTGTTCTGTTTTTATGCTGGTTGCATATGGCCATTTTTACTTTGCTTCTGAGCGGTAAAGGGTTAATAATATTGTAGGTGTTTTTATAGAGGTACTGAATCACTTATTTGACGAAGCACTTTGCAAATTAACTGAACAAAAAGGAGAAAGATCCTTGCACAATTTTTCAGCCACTAAATTCTAGAGAAAATAATATTTCTGGACATGAATTGCATAGGGAATTGTGAACAAATGTTTGTGAATGGTCATTACATTTGGAATTTCTTGTACCTAAATGTACCATGTCTTAAAAATTAATGGAAACTGATTTTTTTCTCTCAACAAAGTGAGCAGTACAGTATGTACTTAAAAGATGTAGAAGGTAAGAAACCATTTTTTGAAAATTAAAACCAGTACACGTAATATGAACCTTGTGTTGGGAAAACTGAGCTAAATAAATGTGTGTAAGGTGTCATCCCAGACTTGCCTGTGCATTTCCGCTTTTATGGATTTTTTATATTTAAAGAATGTCTCTTCTAAAGGAAAATCCAGTCTAGAAGGAAAGTGTCGTCTCTGATTAGCCTGTGCTAAGTGGACTGCACAGGCTAATCAGAGACGATTTTTAACGCAAATGCATGAAGCTTGGTTTGCCCAGAGTGCTGATCAATTTATTTAACCCTTTGAGCGCTGGAACCAGATTTTGAAGGCCTTTGCAAACAGTTTGGATCCAGATGAGACGCCACAGAATGTGGCGTCTCATCAGGATCCAAACTGTTTGCTACTCTGATAGTATTCTTTGAAAAAAAATCGAAGAAAATGCTAATTTTAGAAATTCAGCAGACAACATTTTAGCAGAAGACAAATTTCCCAGCATGCAAAGGGTTAAACTGGAAACCAGTACAAGTAATATAAAACTGGAAACCAGTACAAGTAATATAAAACTGGAAACCAGTACAAGTAATATAAAACTGCAGGTCAGAGCATGAGCGCCACTCACCGTCATGTCCCTTCGTGAAAGGGGAGCACACTCAGAACGTGTCTTTGTCGGTGACGTACGCCACCCAGCCTGCGATGCCCCACAGCAGCACGGGGGCCAGGATAGCCTGCGTGGGCTCCACAGCGTGTGAAGACTACCTGGCCACCTCCACCAGCCATGGAAATATAGTGGTCTGGAATCTGAAACACAAGCTTAAGGTAGCTAACACATAACATAAGGTCGCTGTGGCATAGTACCGGTAGATATGGTGTCCGTCTTGCATCTGGGAGGTCATTGGTTCGATCCCCACTTTTTTATATTTCTAAACAAATAATTGTTAAGTTTGTAGATTTTACTATGAATATGTATCAGTACCATCAAACTCTGATATATATATATATATATCAGAAATAGATGCTTCATAAAATCTGTCAAAATTAAATATATTGTTATATGAGTAAAGAAAAGTTCACGATGGCTGCTAGGTGTGCTAATTAAGAATAAGAAAAAACCACTGAGTGCCCTTTGACATAATAGTGACCTGTCAGGCAGCCCCAAATTGTATATGGACCAAAAACCATATTGAAACTGTAAATCAGAAAATGTTTGTGCAAATCAATAGCTACTTCACCAAAACAACTTTTCTCTGATTTCTGTTCTAACTTGAAAGAATAATTATAAAAATTCATTTGTTTCCATGAAATATGTTTACAAACCTCTATCAGTCTGCATATATTGATATTCTTCAACTTGTAATCATAAACTGAAACAGTTTTCATTTGCAATTGCCCATAAAACCAAGGCTGTCAAAGGCGAACAAACTTTGTCTAAAATGCTGGTACATTTCTTTGTGTTTTATTCGCAACCACTTTCATACATTGTAATGTTTTTTGAAGATATTAGCAAGTTTTGAATATTCTATAATTTGTATTTAATTTTCACCTGTAAAACTTGTGTCTCACAGAAACACTGCCAGTTTGTATTGGATGCCAGTGAGACAGTGGTTGCCATGAAGACGGGGCTCCAAGTGGACCGTCAGCCCACGGGCGCTAGGAAGTCTGACTCCTGCACCCACATGGAGGACAGCCTAGAGGCACCCGGGCTGCAGTCCTGCCACAGGTAAATAAATTTGTGTAAAGTGTTGTCCCAGATTAGCCTGTGAAGTCTGCACAAGTTAATCAGGGGTGACACTTTACATCTGAACTGGATTTTTGCCTAGAGGCACCCAGTCCCCTGTCCTATCACAGGTATCAACTTTGTTCAGTAGTAGTACAGGGCCCAGTTGTCTAAAACTTAAATGAGCCTTGCTCTGTGAAAACTGGGCTTAATGCATGTGCGTAAAGTGTCGTCCCAGATTAGCCTGTGCAGTCCGCACACGCTAATCAGGGATGACACTTTATGCCTAAATAGGATTTTTGCTAAGAAGAGACTTCCTTTAGACGAAACAATCCATAAACAACGGCAGAATTCATTAAGCCCCATTTTCCCAGATCAAGGTTAAAATGTCATATTTGGCCTACAACACATTAACTTACATGCGAATTAAATAATTATGGCTCTCTTATTTCAAGTACAAAATACATTCCCCTGAAAATCTCAAAAGAATTTGGACATACAATTGTTTTAGTTTTATCTTCTTACTAATGAAAACTCAAACTGTGACACACATTCAGTTTTATTTGTGCATTCTTTTACAAGTTTGTTTTTAAAAAAATGGCGATAAATATCAATTTCTTAACCAGGTACTCACATCAACAAGGATAAAAATGCCTTGATATTAAATTATTTTTCAGCTGTAATTTGCATAACATTTTCAATTCATGAGCTTATAAAAGACTTTCTTCAGTGTGTTTGTGTGCATTGTCATCTATTCGTTTAATATGATATTTTTTAAATTTCATTGATTATTAACAAACAGCCTTTACCATGTCATGAAATTATTTGTAATATAATTTGTACAATTAATACAAATAAGAGGCATTCTGGGAAAACAAGGCTTAATGCATGTGCTTAAAGTGTCATCCCAGATAAGCCTTTGCAGTCCGCACATGCTTATCAGGGGTGACACTTTCCGCTTTAATGGATTTTTTTGGTTTAAATTAGGTATTTCCAAAATGGAAATCCAGTGTAGGCGGAAAGTGTCGTCCCTGATTAGCCTGTGCAAACTGCACAGGCTTATCTTGGACAACACTTAACGCAAATGCATAAAGCCCAGTTTTCCCAGAATGAGGCTCAATTAATACAAACATTTCATATTGTAACAGCAGCTCAGGTGATGAGGTGGATGCGAGGGTGTGTGCACAGGGCGCAGTGACCTTTCTGGTAGGGGAAATCAGTGCGGCTAAGAACGACACCGGGCCAGAGGTCGCAGTACACAGCTCTAGATTGAGTATTGAAAGTGAGGACAATTGTTTGAATATTGGACATTACAATACAATTCAATTTATGAAAAAGAAATCTGTTGCTGAAATTTGGGTTTATTTTTTTAAACTGTTTGAATAATAGGTGCACATTCCTGCAATAAAATAAGGGAGAAAAGATAAAACCATAATTAGGATTGATACACACAACTATAAGATAAAATTAGAATTTGTCACGCTAATTGAGTCTCACTCTTGGAAAACAGGGTTTAATGCATGTGCGTAAAGTGTCGTCACAGATTATCATGTGAAGTCCGCGCAGGCTAATTAGGGATGACACTTTCGTCCTAAACTGGATTTTTGGAAATGAGAAGAGTCTTCCTTTAAACGAAAAAAAACATTAAAGCTGAAATTGTTTTCCCAGATTAGCTTGTGGGAACTTTGCAGACTCATCGTAGAGAAAACACTTCCCCGAACATGCTAAAAACTCTGTCTTCCCATAGCCCGGCTCAATTGTTTTTGAAGTTGATACTATGGCCTACAACTATCTATTTCAGGCCTGTCTTCTTTTACACGACCAAACGAGGACGTAGAAGTGACATCCATGTGCGTAGTTCAAATGTCTTCATCATCCGAAACAGAGATGCCATCAAAATCAGTAAGATCAGAGACATGTAAAAAAGACAGCCAGTCAAAAGTCAAGAAACGACCCATTCAGCCAACGCTCATATGCGGGGCGTCATTGCGCTGTCCAAAAGTTCAAACCAACTGTGACGACCGCAGCGGGAATGACCCAAGTGACGTTCAACTCATGAACAGGGTGAATGAAAGCGTTAGCGGAGATTCCACCACCCAGCTCATCACAGATTCCAGTTTATCGCATTCAGCATCGGACAGCGATTTATTAGAAGCCAATACAAACTTTTTCCCGTATTTATTAGTGATAGCGGTGAAAGAGGACGTGCGAAAGATCTCCAAGCAGGCCAGCATGGACTCCCTGAAGCCATCGACGAGTCTGGGCAACATTGTGCAGAGTATGAGCGGGGGTACGATGCAGGGGCCGGACTGGTGCATGGACGGCCCCATGTTGGACATGTACGACGATGGTTCGGTGCAGATTGTGAACGTTGCCACGGGTGACAAGGTCCTCTCCACCTGCAGTCCGACCGAAGGCACGAGTAAACTGGACGAGATGGCAGGGGAGTTGGGTAGCAGTAGCAGCCAAAATGTATCTTTCTCCGACAGTGCAATAAAGCGACTTTCTGGTCAGCCAGCTGGTCAGATCTTACAATGTGTTTCTCTACCTAGTGAATTTCATAAGGAGAATTTACAGGTGACCACTATTCAAACGTCCCTAGATAAACGTCATCTCATTGTGTCCGTGTCACCCAGACAGTTAAGTAAGTCGTCAGCTCATGTAGCGACATTGGGCAATAAACAAAGCGATTCTTCAGAAGCTAGTCACAGTGAGTCGAGTGGCGACTCATTTTCACCCTCGTGTTTTCCAGCATTTGATTTCAGCAGCAGTGTGCAGGATTCCAAAAGCTCCAGTTCCGGGGAAACTTCATCGACAGATGCGAGCTACAGTTCCGATGGCAACACAAACACCAACAGCTCCTCTGTCGCTGCAGAATCATCCTATAAATGTCCCAGTAATGGCTGTATATTGATCTACAAATTAAAATTCAACTGTGATACAAACTATGCTATGATCGACGAAGTCCCCGTGGTGGTGCGATCGACAGAAGAGGCGGAAAAGGGAGTGAAAAGTATCACGGTGCTTCCAATGGAGGTCTGTGAACACATAGAGGAGGAGGATGGTCATGGTTTCCATGGTTACCTCCACCCGCCGCCATCTTTGACTATCGCACAGTCTGTAGCGGCAGACGTGGACCTGTACGGACATATTGCTGTGATCTTTAATAGCGGTTCCATGAGAATTCTGAGTGTCTGTGATCTAGGGTTGTTAGCGAAGATGGAACTGGAGTCCGGGGAGAGATTCATTGACGTTACTTACTGTTCTGGTAAATGTCTACATACTTCATTTTCAGAATTCTTATTTTTATGCTCCCAGTAGGGTGGCATATAGCAGTTGAACTGTCAGTCCGTCCGTCTGTCAGTCTGTGCGTCCGTCTGAAAACTTTAACATTGGTCATAACTTTTGCAATATTGAAGATAGCAACTTGATATTTGGCATGCATGTGTATCTCATGTACCTCTACATTTTGAGTGGTGAAAGGTCAAGGTCATCCTTCAAGGTCAAAGGTCATTTTTTTTCTTTCAAAGCGGCGCAGTAGGGGGCATTGTGTTTCTGACAAACACATCTCTTGTTTACTTATTATCAATTTTTGAATTTTGCTCTGATAGCAACATTAATGCATTTATAGCGAGTTTATTAATGTTAAAAAGTTAATTGGGTATGCTTATTTAACAGAAATTGACTTTCATAATTGAATAGGTTTTTAAAATGTAATTAATGCAATGTCAGGATCTTCTAGTACAATATTCCTGAACAAAAAAAATCAATGGACAAATAGAAATAGAATATGTTAGGTGTTAGTTGTTAAATGCTTTCTTCCCTGAAATTTTGCTTTAAAAATGGGTTGCGCATGCGTACAAAGATGCATGGAAAATAATTTTGTGTATATAAACGTTTATCACAACAATTACGTTTGATAATGTCAATTTAGTGAGGGGTGAATGCACAATCTTTCTTATTATGGTCATTAATATACATTGATGTGTGTGTAACTGTGATGTTACTAGTGAATTGAAGCATGCCTGTTGTTCCGATTGGTCATTCATAGTGTCATTCATTTAGGAAGGTTTACTTAGCGTTTCAGAAGGCTAACATTGATTTTACTGTGACGAAACTCCGCCTACGGAGAGTTGCTACACGATGATTGATTGCAGCTTAGGTCTAAATGTACATTGACAGAATTTCAGGTGAAGTGATGTTCGCTTTGATCATTTGAGTGGTCCCTGGGAGGACACTTTACGCACATGCATTAAGCCTGGCTCATTTGTGATCTCACCCCACTTGCAGGTATAGACCGCCTGTGTGCCTGCTCCAGTCACAGGAAGCTGTATTTCTACCAGCTCAGCCAAGACCTGATGGATCAGACCGACAGTGCGCTGGAAGGGGACCTTACTCCGACATACGAGCTGCTCGACTGTCCGCTGGCGGAATGCTCCAAGTCGGATGAACTCTTTGAGCAGTCGCCCAGGGCATCAGGTTTGTACTATGAGATGAAATTGCTGTTCGCACATTATGGTTATTAACCTGGAATGATCCAAAATTTAAATGAAGAAATTCCATTGACATGGTATTGAGATTTCAATTCTACCGTGAATATTTACCAATTTTACCATATGACAGATTGTCAGTGCACACTTTGTCCATCCAAGTATAGGTGCTCATAGATCAAAAAATGTCCCTCACTTTCATTTGTTAAAATTAATAAAGTGTTGTCTTCGTGTTTTAAATATTCTATTTGAGTTGTAAAAAAAGACAATCATTTACTGTAGTTTAGTTGGAATAGAATAAATAAAAAAAAATCCAAACTGGAAACAAGTATCCCAAAATTAGTACTACTAGAAGTACCGGTATATCTTGTAGAATGAAATGAAAAATACAATAAAATCGGAAAACAGATTAAAGCTGGCCGAGTTGATATTTCTCACAACAATTTGGTTTTCTCAACTNATTATGGTTATTAACCTGGAATGATCCAAAATTTAAATGAAAAAATTCCATTGACATGGTATTGAGATTTCAATACTACCGTGAATATTTACCAATTTTACCATATGTCAGATTGTCAGTGCATGTCCATCCAAGTATAGGTGCTCATAGATCAAAAAATGTCCCTCACTTTCAATGTTAAAATTTATAAAGTGTTGTCTTCGTATTTTAAATATTCTTTTTGAGTTGTAAAAAAAGACAATCATTCACTGTAGTTTAGTTCGAATAGAATAAATAAAAAAAAATCCAAACTGGAAACAAGTATCCCAAAATTAGTACTACTAGAAGAACCGGTATATCTTGTAGAATGAAATGAAAAATACAATAAAATCGGAAAACAGATTAAAGCTGGCCGATTTGATATTTCTCACAACAATTTGGTTTTCTCAACTGACCAGAATTGATCAGTATTCGTCAGATATATTCTAAAGCTTAACTCTTCCATACTGATTTTCACAAAAATTGTGCCAAAAAATGCCAAAAGCATCAAAAATACAGAACCTAATCATGTACATAAGAGAAACCTCAAAACTATTATAAACCTGTGACGTATGCACCCTTTGGGTCACGTGAGTGCCAATTTCACGTGATTTCCACTTCCGCACTTTTCAAAACAAAGAAGAACTACTAAATAACATGGTTTCTCCATGGCAAATGGCGTTGTTAACAATGATGCAATGGTCACGTGGTTTAACATGTGACCTGCGGGTGTTTAAATTTAGATCATTTCTGTCCATGGACAGAAATTGAAAAGCCCTATCTTTGTTCTGAATTTAGGCATTTCTTGACCGATTTTGACCAAATTTTTTGCACATCTGACATAAATACCATCACATTTAGACTCATAATCACTTTTTTGTGACACATAACACAAATGGGAAAGTATACCAACATCAACTCGGCAGGTTTTAATGGCCTTCGAAATAAAGGTTATCTTCTGTCCATGTAGCATCTCTTAAGCAAAATTGAGGGTTAAGGACAGGTTAAATGCTGTTTGACCATCAATTGAGCCAAACTCTGAGAAAATGAGGCTTTATGAATGGGCTTAAGTGTTATCCCAGATTAGCCTGTGCAATCTGGGACAACACTTTCAGCTTTTATGGTATTTTTTGTTTAAAAAAAAACTTAGGAAAAATCCAGTTTAGGCGTAAAGTATTGTCCCTGATTAGCCTGTGCGGATTAATCCGGGACAATACTTAACACACATGCATATAGTCCAGTTTTCTCAGAACACGGTTTAATTATTTGAGAATCTGGGTCCTGTTATCTGATGTTACCTTCTGTTGCCTCCATTCTGCAGTTTAGGACCTGCTAGCCAAGCAGCTTCTCAGTCTGGAGACGCTGAGCCAGCTGCATCAGCTGATACAGTTTGAGAACCTCATGCCTCGCTTCACGGCCACCGTCCAGGGGCTTTATGTATGTGCGTAAAGTGTTGTCCCAGACTAGCCTGTGCAGTCCGCACTGGCTAGTCTGGGACGACACTTTCCGCCTAGACTGGACTTTTGTTTGAAAGAGACTTCCTTCAAAATTCCACAAAAGCGGAAAGTGTCGTATCTGATTAGCAAGTGCAAACTGCACAGGCTAATCTGGGACGACACTTTACACCTATGCCATTTTTTCTGCAGTGTCTGACCTGCTAGCCAAGCAGCCACTCAGTCTGGAGATTCTGAGCCAGCTGCACGGACTGATACAGTTTGAGAACCTGATGCCCCGCTTCACGGCCACCGTCCCGCCCTGTTGGACCGAGATGCATCAGGAGCAGCAGCAGCGACGACACCCGCAGCACCTTCAACATCAGGGCGAGGCCACCCAGTACACGCGGACTTGGAAACTGCAACCGGACAGGTGGGTGTGGCAGGGTTGTCTGGGGTTTAACCCTTTACTGCTCAGATACGCTTTTTGACCCATTAGTATTCATTTAGAAAATTTAATAAAGTTTAAGACCTTTCTTTATAGATTCAAGTTTTAAAGGCTTCATTGCCAACCTTCAGTTTCTGATGAGCAGCAAACAGCATACAACCTGAACAGCCTGCGAGTTACTTGCAGGCTGTTCTGGTTTAATGCTGGTTGCATATAGCAATTTGTACTTTGCTTCTGAGCAGGAAAGGGTAAAATCTTGAGATGTCTCTACCATTGTCATCATATAAAAATTGATCCGCAACATTATCCTGTCTTCCTACTCAGATACCAAACTTGAACTGATAACTTATATTTATACAAATATAATTAATGAACATAATTATTTTTTTTAAATACAGGGGTGTACAATTCCATATTGCCCTGTTAAAGTGTCGTCCCAGATTAGCCGGTGCATTCTGCACAGGCTAATTAGGTAAGACACTTTACGCTTAAACTTGATTTTTGTTAAGAAGAGACTTCCTTTAAGTGAAAAATACCATCTACCCGGAAAATGTTGTCCCTGATTAGCCTGTGAGGGAATGCACAGGCTAATCAGGGACGACACTATATGCTAGTGCATTAGGCCATATTTTGCCAGAGTGAGGCTAACATGCACTTTCCCTCTCGTTCCATTTCAGTAACTCTTGGGACGAGCACCTGTTTGAGATTGTGCTACCAAGGATCTGCTGTGTGGGCCACGTGGACATGCGCTTCTCCCTCAACCCTCTGTGCCCCATTACTCCAAACATCCAGGTAGGGGAAGAAAACTAATTGTTCTCAATGTTGCCTGCACGGGCAACCATCTTTAGTATTTCGATTGCCGAGGTAAAGAGTAAAGAGCCCAAAACCATGTACATGTCATGTGTATCTTATACTTTCTTTGAATGAAATAATAGATAATTTAACAACACCATGGCTGACATTACACACTTTCAATGCATGATGTCTTCTAATGAACCTGAATTGAATTATTTCCTAGGCCTTAATAAATGCATATTATTTAACTGATTATTGATCCACAGTCACCAATTTTTATTCAAAGTTTAATGGCATTGAATTGTTTCACGCTTTAAAAAAGCAAGTTGCTTGTCCAGACTATCAACATTTGAAATTGAATTGCCCTGGTCAAAATCTACTCGCCCCGGGCTAACAGGCAACCACTTGTTTCCTTCCTTGCAGGTGACCCTGCTAAAGCAGAATATCAACTCGATAGGCCGCCAGGCCCGGGCAGAGCCCAAGGGCGGTCAGGCGTCCACACCCGTTGACAGCAAGATCAACTTTAATATCGGGACTTGCCCTGATGACGGTGATAAGGGATTCCCACTGGGCATAAACAATGTGCAGGACCCGCAGTTCTTGGAGAAACATCATGCTGAGGTGACTTGTACAGCCTTTTGTTGCATTTTTAATTGAATTGATGATGGAGAATCAGTGTGGGGAAAACAAAGCTGGCCAAGGGCTCCATTAGTTACAAAACCTCGTTTTATAAAATATGGTATGAATTGACAACTTGTGTCGAATCCTATGTGTAAGCTTGCCAAATTGTCTGACTTTCATTTGACTTGCATAGGCAAATTCAAAATTAAACAGCAGATATAATCGCCCTAGCTAAAAATGTTGTGGTGCTCATTGCAGATCCTGTGTGGACCGATCAGTTTGAGCGAGTGTTTGGACCTGTCTGGTAACGGAGGGCTGTTGTCGCTGTCCAGTCCCCAGCTGCTCATGTCCAAGCCACGCTCCTTCCTGCTGCATATCAAGGGCTTCCNAATTTATTTTCCCAATTTCTTGAAAATGCCGATAAAATTCTCAATTCAAAAGCCATGGGCTATCTTCCTAAAAAGGGGAAAAAAAACCTGGTATAACTGTAGAAACCTTGCTCTGAGAAAACTGGGCTTAATGCATGTGCGTAAATTGTTGTCTCAGATTTCGGGATGACACTTTTTGCTTTTATGGAATTTTTCATTAAAAGAAGTCCTTTCTAAATCAATTCTTGGCAGAAAGTTTCGTCCCTAATTAGCCTGTGAGAACTGCACAGGCTAATCTGCGACAACACTACGCATTGCATTAAGCCCTTGTTTCCCAGAGCAAGGCTCTGAGTATGAAAATTCTTAATTGGATAATCATATTGTTATACCCGCTGCAACAAAGTAGAAAGGGTATACTGGAATCATCATGGACATCTGTCTGTCTGTTTCATAATTAAGAAATGATTACAGGAGCAGAAGAAGAAGCGCCCCCTAGCCGGGGAGAAGAAGACCCTGAAGGGGCTGCTACACAGCTACTCCACATCAGGGTCCAGTACGCGGCTGGAGAACCTGAGGGGCTGTGACTGGCTGTCAGAGATCTCTGTAACCATCAGGAAGACAAAGAAGACTGCTGTACATAGGGAGAGGTATGTGGCTGTGTGGCTTTGTGGGGGGTCGTTGTAAAATAATGCATTCGAGCCTCGGTCTGGGAAAATTGGGCTTTATGCATGTGCGTTAACCCTTTGAGCGCTGGAACCGGATTTTGAAGGCCTTTGCAAACAGTTTGGATCCAGATGAGACGCCACAGAACGTGGCGTCTCATCAGGATCCAAACTGTTTGCTATTCTGATAGTATTTTTTGAAAAAAAATCAAAGAAAATGCTAATTTTAGAAATTTAGCAGACAACATTTTAGCCGACGACAAATTTCCCAGCATGCAAAGGGTTAAGTGCCATCCCATATAAGCCTGTGGAGTCCGCACATGCTTATCAGGGATGACACTTTCTGCTTTTATGGAATTTTTTGTTTAAAAGAAGTCTCCTCCTAGCGAAAATCCAGTTTAAGTGAAAAATGTCGTCCCTGATAAGCTTGTGCAAACTGCACAGGCCAATGTGGGACAACACTACGCAAATGCATTAAGCCCCATTTTCCCAGAGTGTGGCTCATTATGTATATAAATTAGGGATGGGATTCGAATACTAAAATGATATTTGAATATTCGTTTGCCCTTATTCGAATATATTTGAATATTCGATTTTAGACATAAGATGAAAATGTCCGAACTTACGCCCGTCCGGAGTAAAGTACTGTTCCTCATTGCCGCACATACCACTTTTAATCGTTTTGTATATGCATCTTTGTAAAAGGTGATGGAGTTATCATTTTTTGAGATCGATACATGATTATGTTTCTCTTTATATTCGCTTAATAAATTTTATTTTCATAACATTTATTTATTTATTTCACATGTTGCCGGTAAACATATTACCGTAATTCTGATTTATTTCAATATCATTTTGGGTTACGTCTCTTAGATAATATTTGTTTTTTTTGTTTTCGCATTTTTTTTTATACGGTTTCCAGAACAACGACGATGTCAAAACTTTGATAGAACTTTGCTAATATATCAATTATATTCCTCATTCGTACTTTAAAATAAATACAAACAAAAACCTTAGTGCATACTGGTACAACATTCAGACAACATGCGTATATGAACAAGTTTCGTAATTATTATGTACATGCAGTGTGCACACACAAAAACAGTTTATCGCTATTAAACGCGTAAAATAATTCCAAACACGAGAGGGAGGCATTATGAATTTCTTTAACTGAATAGTTGTTAGAATATAAATTGTAGACGTATCTTGAAAATATGGCGAGTTTGAATGAACGCTCTCGACCGTATAATTATTTATTATTATTACAAAACAAATGAAATTGGTTAATATTTGAGCAACTACATTCTGAGTAGATGTATGTATATAACACTAAAATTGATTGGTCATTTGAAGGTAACGATAGTCGGGCTGCCTTAATTGCTAGACGCCGAACTGTGAATAACACGTCAATTTTCCTCGACTATAGATTAAACGCGGTGTATTAACACCCGTGCAAACTGCCAGATAAAATCAATAAATACACAACCCCTCTCATGATACCCTCCAGTATGCCAATTATCATCTCGTTAATTGATGGCAGCTGTTATGCAAACAAAGACGGATGCACTAAAAAAGTCTGCACTGAACAAACAAATATATATATTTTTTTAATTTATTTGCATAAAAAAATAAAAATCGAATATTCGAATATGAATTTTGGATTCGAATATTCGGCCGATTTTCGAATATTCGAATATTCGGTCCCATCCCTAGTTTAAACACATGACAGTTTTAAGAATGTTCTTTATTTTTAGAATTAAGTCTAAGCAGCGGGTAGG
>VMBQ01001520.1:26772-37318 GCA_007657795.1 Dreissena rostriformis
ACAAGGTTGTTACCTACCAGGCTTGGCGAAATTGGAAAAAATCGGCCGGTCATCCGGACAGGCATTTCAGAAAATGTGCCGGTCCGAAGAAAATTTAGCCGGACCGAAAAAAACAACAACACAACTATGTACATTAAGATAAACCCTTTTTTTGTCTAAAAAATCGGGGAAAAAACCCGCATCGTACCGAAGTATGAGCGTCCTAGAAACTGGTCCATATTCCGTGTTTTGTTGAATTCTCAAATGCGCATAATTAAATTTGTAATCCAAAACACTCTTCCCAATTTAATTTTTACTCGACGTTATCACATTCTTTAAATAAACTGCAAATGTACAGTGTGTTTTAATCCTTTCTCTCGAGAAAAGCGCGCGCAAATTATTCCTTACATGTACAACGTCACGTCAAACGCATGGAAAGCGTGCGTGTATTAAATTTCCGTTAAATGTTTCGTGGTAAATTTTAATAGAATGATATCGCGAAGAATGTGTGGGGTGTTGTGAAAACACGCTTAGCGGTTTTACTGACCTTGTGTAGACTGCGATGTTTCAACAAAAGGGATTAAAATGTGCGAAAGCAGTTGCCGATTTTGCGACTGAGTTTGAAGTAGGTGTTGTGTAACCAGTTGGATTTGCTAATTGTACGTAACAAACTTATTGCAAACATCAAAACAATGAGCGATTTCATTTTCATGATGTAGACTGTAGTAAAGGGTTTGCTCTTCGAATTTTCAACTTTGAAAAAATATGATATGTTTGCATTCATTTCACATTTATTTTGCCGGTCACAAGGACCGACATTCTGGTTAAACCTGCCGGACCAAATGAAAATTTGCCGGTCAGGACCGACGGACCGGCAATTTCGCCAAGCCTGGCAGCATGTGGGGGTATACGTCACGTCTGTGACAAAGCTCTAGTTATTTAATGAAGCTAGGGAATTTCCGGAGCAAATGTTAACTCTACTACCCTATGCTTTCTTGATTACTTGTGGGAGATTAGGGTACTCATGAATAATGAATGAGTCATCTCATTGGGCTCTGTTTCAAATACTGCTTGGACATTTGCCAAATCAGGTAACACGTTTTTAGCTTGGCTATTAACCAAATAGTAAGAGAAAAACTCCTCACCCATATGTCTTCATCACAATTGGCTTCAGTGTTATGCTGTGGTTAAGGTGAAAGTTTAACCCTTTGAGCGCTGGAACCGGATTTTGAAGGCCTTTGCAAACAGTTTGGATCCAGATGAGACGCCACAGAACGTGGCGTCTCATCAGGATCCAAACTGTTTGCTATTCTGATAGTGGTCTTAGAAAAAAAACGAAGAAAATGCTAATTTTAGAAATTCAGCAGACAACATTTTAGCAGACAACAAATTTCCCAGCATGCAGAGGGTAAACATATCCATATCACTGTTACTACATGATCAAAATGTTTATGTCTGCTACATCTGTAGATCGCCTGAGCAAAAAATAGAACAAAGAAAAACTTGTCTTTTTTAAACCACGAGGGCCAGGGATTTGATATTTTGTCCTTAAACATGGTCTATTGGTCCTTAAGTAAGTTTGTTCATAGGGCTTTTTCTCATCATTTAGGGTATATGTCCATACCCGTAAAATTGGGAATTTTAGCTGCTTTTTACTCTCAATTGGAGATAAGTTTTTTTATTTGATATATCAAATTTCAACCATTGGTGATTAAACTTATATACACCAGACAATAACAGATGAACAGCATCAGAAATAAGACAATCACCTTCTGATTGCAGATTACAAAGGAACTGTATGATAGAGCAGACGAGTTTTCATGAGCACCTCCTATCGATTGTGGCGTTTGATGAGGGCCATGTGATGTCAGCGGTTAGCCCGGACCACATCCAGAATATGTGCATAGACATCCTGGCTTGGGTTGCCAACATACAGATGAATGATCCAGACACCAGGTACTTTATATGGGCGATAAGGAATCAGATCCTTATGCTAAGGCTAAGCAGTATTATGAAAACTTTTAAACTTACTTATAGTACAAACTTAAACATTTGAACATTGAAACAAAAATCAGTGTTAGCTGACATTTATAATGTTAATTAACAGTTATTCTCAATGTGATAGAATTTGTAAGCAAAAAAGAAATTAATTAATCCACCAATTTTAGTCAGAATGACAGAATTTTGCACAATTAAAAGGATTTTGGCCCCTTTATCAAAATGGTAAAAAAACAAACAAACTGTTTATGGGCATCTTCTTGAATTTATCTGCTAAATGTTGTGTACAAACTACTTTCTCTTTGAGTATGTAGGCTAAATGCTCTGTATATAATTTTCTCTTTGAATGCATACCAGTAGTCTAAATATTGTGAATATGTGATTTTCAGACCAGCAAACAAGTGTGTCATAACCTCTATACAGCCTCGACTGAAGCCCATCATTCAGGCGTGTTTGATACAGGGCTCCCGTACCACTGCCCACAAGTGTGCACGCCTCCTTGCCCTCTGTATGCAGTAAGTACATTGAGGCTGACCAATCGGTATTGGGCTTATAGCCACACATACTTCAGTCAAGCTCGGACAAATTCATCCAATAAAACTATAGCTATCTGAATGGCTGACAATTGTCAGTAAAATATGAGCCTCATTCTGGGAAAACTGTGCTTAATGCATGTGCTTAAAGTGTGGTCCCAGAATTAGCCTGTGCAGTCTGCACAGGCTAATCACGGACAACAATTTCGGCTTTTATGGAATTTTGCTTTTAAATGTAAGCTCTTAATGAAAAATTAAATCTAGGTGGGAAGTGCCGTCCATGAATAGCCTGTGCAGACTGCACAGGCTAATCTGGGAAAACACTACTCACATGCATTAAGCCCAATTTTCCCAGAACGAGGCTCGAATGATCAATGTGTAAATCTGGCATACATGCCCGTTATTATAAAAAATTCTTACTGCATTTCTATTGCCTTCAACATATTCTCTGTTATTGTAATACCTGTTTGGAATTATCAGTTCATTATATGAAAACATCCATTTCAATTAGAAATAACTTTGTTTCATCTAAATGTAAATATGTCACTGATTTCCTTTATCTTACTGATATCTGAAAACATGCATATTTCAAGTGGTAGTACTACTTTGTTTCACATTTAAATCTTTCATGCATTTTCCAAACATCTCAAATCTGGTTCATCCAAACTTTGTTGTACATTCCCACGCATTTCCATTGTTGTTTTCAGCTACTATAAATCAGCCATGAGTCAAGACCTAATTGCCTCGTTCAGTCACTCCCTGTTGGAGGCCCTCCTAGATTGTCTGCCCCTGTTGCTGTGCACTTACTCGTCCTGCGGCATGAAATGGTTCTTCACGCTGCTAAATCGGGTCAAGGTCAAGGATGCGACTAATGTGTCAAAAAAGTGTGCTGAGCTTTTAAACGATATCAGCAAACATTTTCAGGAGAGGGCAACTCCTGCCCATGCGTTGTTGAAAGCTAGGTAATTTGACATTGTAATGATAAACTGGAAGTGTTTTGTTTAGCTCCACCAAGCCATGTAAAGCTCATGGTGCGCTGTTGTGGTCAGTCATGCGTTGTTTATTTAGCTCTTTAGAGGCTAGATTTTTACCTTACCTGAGCTGTTTTCAGTATAGATATATCGAGGGCTGAACGGAAAACTGTTGTATCTCCTTCTTTATTTAATATGAGTTACAACAGTCTTCCGTTCACCCCTCGATATGTAGCTCTAATGCAAACGGTATCAACATAGATTGCTCATTTATGTTTAGTGCCTATAGCTATTAAAGTAAAACTGTTGTTTGTATTTGGCAATAAATATATTACCTTCGGCAGCTTATTGAAGCCTCTGTCAAGGCTATTTTAACAATAAACATCTTTTTTTGCCTCAGGTATAGCCTAAACGGGCATCCATTCGAGGCCGACATGTTTGACGCTGACCTCTCAGATGCTGTAAAGCAGGTCATTCCAGGGGCGGTTCCCGTGTCGTCCCTTACTTCAGCGTTGTCGGGAACCGGCTCAGCGATGTCGGGAACCACCTCTGTAAACACGGGAACCGGCACTATAGCTGCAGGTCAGCCAATCGACGACCTAGATTTCTGCGAGTTTTTCAACAGCGCTACCGAACGGTCTCCAAGAAACACTGTCGAGTATGCAAGGAATCTAGTGTTGGGGATGCTGGAAGTTGAGCCACTGCATTTCACGTGTCACTCTACAAGCGATGGGACTAAGATGGAACGCTTGGATAGCGTGGGGGCCGGGGCTGGACCCTCCATGCTCAACGCTTTCGGGCTGGAGCAGACCACCACCATAGGGAACTTGATCAACTTCGGCGAGTCGAGTGGCTCGACTTTGACCGCCTTCAACCCCACTCATATGATGCCTCATTATCCGATGGTCACTCAGCAGCCCGCAATGGCGGCCGCTCTGGCTGCAGCAAAGCAGTTTGATCAGGGTTCAAAGAGTTATTCATTGATCAAGAACAAGGTCCTTACCCATCAGTCGACGCTGGATAACCTGATGAGCAATGCCATGTTTCCTGGCGCCCACAAATACCTGGGCAGCAACAGTACAGAGTTCATGCCGTCCACACCAAAGACGACGCCTCAGGTCCCCACTCCGCCTCTCACACCACCGAATGAGGCTTGGCAACAGGTATTGATTGTTGACGGATTAACTTCTCTCTTAAGCTTGTAGTTTTGTTTTTTGGCATAATTTCAATTCTCAAAAAGTTTATATTTTTTCCAAATGACTGCCTAAAATTCCCAATTGAAAGATTCCAAAGAAAAAGCGTTTTTATTAACATAAATTTCTACATTTAGCTCATTTTCCTATTCGGCCGGGCCATATAAGTTGAAACTAAGTCAAAATGAAAGTTTGTGATAGCAAAAAACAACAACACCAATTTCGCAATTTTAGTTAAAACGACTTGATTTTTCACAATCCAAAGGTTCCCGGCCCATATCTAAAATGGTGAAAGAAACACTGGTTTGCTACCATGGGAGCACAAATTAGTTGTTCTATGTTCATTCAAAGTCAGCTTTTACTNAACAAACAATTTGATACCAAGATGTAATATATTTTGAACACAAAATGCAACACAAACAGCAAAAAACATTTTTTACAAATTTTAAGCGCGTGCTAATTACTTCCTTATTGACACGTCAAACGACAAAAGTCGTATTCTTTTCCGGTAAAACTGCAGCTTTTTAACAAATTTTCATTATTTCTTTTAAATCGGGAACGTAGAGGTATGATGGACAGAAAAAACAGTTGAATTTTTTTTTATTATTATTTTGTAAATTGCCATGTAAACCTTTCTTCACTCGTGGGATAAATTTAAGTATACAATCACACTAACATAGTATTCTCTATGTTCAACTTATAAAAGCTGGATGGGAGATGTACTAAATGTTGAGATTTTTTTTTTATAAATATTTTTGAATACATGTATATACTTTTTGAGATCGGAAATGAGGCTGAATTTCGGCCCCAAAGTTGACAAAATTTACCTAACAATATTCTAACATCCAAAGACTTCTTGTGTTGGCTATGTTATGAGGTTTAATTAAACAAAAGCTGTAGCCCAATTGATATTTCTTTAGCCCTGTGTTAAATTATTATTGTTCAGTAGGTTTGCTGGTCAGTAGAACAAGTTTATTCCTGCGCTCTGTCCAGAAGATTTCATCTGAATCTCCCTTAACTTTAACTTTTAGCGTCGCTATAATGTATAGTTAAAGTTTGATAAACAGCCAAATCACATATGAAATGTTTGAATAATGGCTGTGGTCTTTTAATATCCAATCGTTTTCAATAAATCTTAACCAAAATTAATATTTAATGTCCAGATTGCCCTTAATCTGGAAGGGCACTCTGTTTTACAAACAGCTTTTGTTTCTATGGCCGATAGTATTTTTCTTGTATCATTTATTGTTTTCATTCTTTTGTAGCCACATTGTTCTATTGCTCTACCTGCATGTGTGATAAAACCCTTTCCCATTCGGAAGCGAAATGAAAATGTCTATTTGCAACCAGCATTAAACCAGAACAGCCGGCGAGTAACTCGCAGTCTTTTCAGGTGTTATGCTGTTTGCTGTTCATCAGTATTTTAGAGTTGGAAATGAAGCCTTTACAACTTGAAGCTATTAAGAAAGGTCATTAAGTTAATTTGATTTTCTAAGGGACTACAAATGGGATGAAAAGCATATCTGAGTGGAAAAGGGTTGACCAAAATTGATATGTAATGTCAAGATTGCCTGTAATCTGGGAGGGAAAACTGTTTTACAAACAGCTTTTGTTATTATGGCTGCTAGTATTTTTCTTTAATGATTTATTTATTTAATTATTTTAATATGCAATTCACATGTGTGTTTGCAGGTGTGTGAGAACGTGTTCAAGAACCTGTGTTTCTATGGCACTCCTCGCCTGCAGATGTTGACGGGAATGGTGCTGGTGCGCGTGTGCGGCAGTCAGGCCTGGTTTGGGGAGTTCCTTGGCAACATTCTCCAGCAGTACTTCAACACCGAGTCGGGACACGTCTTCTCACAGGACAGGTAACTGTTGTTTGTGTGGTTAATGGTCATGACATGAGCCTCGTTTTGGGAAAGCAGGGCTAAATGCATGTGGGTTACGTGTCATCCAAGATAAGCCTGTGCAGTTTGCACAGGCTAATCAGGAATGACACTTTCTGCCTTAACTGGTGTTTCATAAAGAAGGGACTTATTTTAAACAAAAAAATCTATAAAAGCGGAAAGTGTTGTCCCTTATTAGACTGTGCGGACTGCACAGGCTAATCTGGGACAATACTGTATGCACAGTCATTAGCCCAGTTTTCCCAAACGAGGCTCAAATGATTTCTGTGGCCATTCTCTACCTAGGCCAGTTGTCTGTTACTGGCATAAGCTTGAAAGTTTTCAGTATACATATTGATGTCAGTATTTTGTAATTTGCTTGACTTAGGGCCCAATGAGTAATGCTCTTTTGTTTAGCTTTATTCTAGATTTTTTTTAAGATTCTTCTTCGCACTAAGTGAACGTATTAAACAAATTTTCAAAAAACAATATGCCATAACTTTGATAGCAAAGACTAATATTTATCTCCCCTTATCTTCTACAGGGTGTTCATTCTGCTGACGGCGATGGGACAGAAATCCATGCAAGGGCCGTGTGCCGTGAACATCATGGAAAGCCTGCTTTCACTTCTGGCTAGAGTTCTCTCCCCTATATACTCCTCCCAGACCTCTGGGATGATCTCCCCTGCTGGCCAGTTGGACCTCACTCTGATTGGCTGGATCCTGTTGTTCATGTCCCGTAACCTTGACAACACAGGAGGGACTAGCATTGGTGAAAGTGAACTTGGTGCAGCAGGCGGGATGGGCAAAAAGCAGACTGGTTAGTGAATACACAATCCTTCTTTGTATTTGTTTTATATGGGTACATTTTTGTTTATTCACGTGAACATAGAAACTTATTAGTGTTTATTATACTGACTTTTTTCTGTTAAAAAATGATATATTGATTTATTTAATATTTATCATCAAATTTATCACCACATTATGACATGAAACCCTAAATAGCACTGAAAAACAAAAGACAACTCATCTGAGCCTTGCTCTGGCAAAACAGGGGTAAATGCATGTGCATAAAGTTTTGTCCCAGATAAGAGACTTTATTTAATCGAAAAATACCACAAAAGCGGAAAGTGTTGCCTCTGATTAGCCTGTGCAAACTGCACAGGCTAATCTGGGATGACGCTTTAGGCACACGCATTTAGCCCAATTTACCCAGAGTGTTGCTCATCTCTATTATGCACAACAAATTGTTTTTCCAGGAAACAACCTCTCAAACAGATGGAACTTCATAGCGGCCACAGGCAACGTCAAGTCACATCGCCAGAGCAACTCGGTTCGCATGTACCGGAAGTCCCTACACAAACGGCTGCTGTACCACAAACAGAAGCTGACTAGCATTGACAACATGAAGAAGAGCTTCCTGGCTCAGGACCAAACCCCGGGCACCAGTGTTGCTAAGCAACAAGGAAAGCAGTACTGGAAGGAGCTGACAAAGTTCGCCTCTACAGTAAGTTAAATCTGGGCCCGGTTGCTCAAAACTTTTATGGCCAGTCAAGGTAAGGCTGTTAATGTCGGACAAAAATATAATTAATTTTACAAGCAAAGTTTTCACATTTTCAAATTATTTGAGCAAACAAATTTGTTAACAATTAACACATATATATTTAAGGGGTAACCATTAAGTCAGATAAAAAACTTGATCCAAAAATTAACGGCTGTAAGCTTAAGCGGCCGTTATAGTTTTGAGCAACTGGGCCCTTGTTTCAGACTGAAATGCTTTTGACATAAACCAAGCTATAAATGGGTGCCTGAATGTGAAAATTTTCCCCATGAAAACTAGCTGCTATTGAGTATATATACAGTAATGAATGCAAGAGGTAAAGAGATATCAATATATAGATTTATTCAAGTTAAAACTAACATTTTGCAACACATACATATAAAGAATGAGACCATGGTAAATTAAACATGTGGTTTATAGAACTATCAAAAGCGATTACAGTTATACTTAATTTAATACAATCATTTTGAAGAGTAAAAAAGAAATAAACCTTGCTCTAGGAAAACGGGGCTTAATGCATATGCGTAAACAGTTTCCCAGATTAGCCTGTGCTGTTTGCACAGGCTAATCAAGGATGCCACCTTCCGCCTAAACTCAATTTTTGCTTAGAAGAGGCTTAATATAAACGAAAAATACCATGAAAGCGGAAAGTGTCGTCCCTGATTAGCCTGTTCCGACTGCACAGTTTAATCTGGGACTACATTTAACACACATGCCCTGTTTTTCCAGAGCACAGCACAATTCTGTAACTAAGACAATTTTAACCAGAAAATCATTTAAGAAAAATGAAAACCATGACTTAAAATCTGAGTGTTGGTCGGTCAATCATGATGGAGTTTTAGGCTAAGTCTAATTTCACATTCATAAGTACTGTCTGTTTGGTCAACAAAACCTCACTAGAATATAAATACATGTATTATCAATATATCACATTGTTTAATGATGTAAAAAAAGCTATCGACATGTAGTTGTTTAAATTTACACCAAAACACACAGTCAACACCTCTGCTGCAGCACCTCAAGGACATCATCCAGATCAGGAAGACAGACGCAGAGATGCTGCGCAAGCTCCCGCGCGACTCCCGTTTCCAGGACGACAAGAGTGGCGAGGGGCTTGATGACGATACGGAGAACGTGCATGTGCTGCCCAAACACAAATGTCTGCCGGTCGTTCATGGGCTGATTGCGCTGCTACAGGGCATGGATTTCACCTGCAATGTCGACATGTTTCTGATCACATGCAAGGTATGATTGCTGCTTTTTGCTGGTGTAAAATTAATATCTTTACTGATCATTGCTATAAACTAACATTATGACCACAGTTTCACACACAAATTGTTCTCTCTGTATATCTTATCTCCAGAATATGTTTTTTTTGCTATTTTCTTTTGTGTATTAAACATAAGATTTGAATAATTTTCCCATTAGGGCTCGTAAGTGTATATCCCTTGCTAATATTACTAATATTTCAACTTATTATGAACTCTTCTGAATTTTAGGAGGTCTGTTTGTCTGTTAATCTATTGCTTAGGCAACTTTTGAGAGATTAGGATGTCTATCTGATAAAACTAATTATTTTTGATGCCGAGTTAATGTTGATATTAATTCTTCTTTTGATAATTATTCTTGAAGAACGTTTGTATACCATTCAGAATAAAAGTAGTCATATAGGTTAATCCAATAGCTAATTCAATACTACTCTTTGCATTTTGAAACATGTGAACTCTGGTAGTGATCATATGAGCCTTGTTCTGGGAAAACTGGGCTTAAAGCGGGACTGTACGATTTTGTCAAATAAAAATGAATTTTTATAAAATGTGTTAAAAATTAGTATATATATATTTCAATATAAATTAAAATAAAAGTTAAGAAGAACATGTGTCGAAAAATGCGAAATAAGCCAGATATTTAAATCTGAAATTGAAAATGGCTTCCAGCCATATTCGCCAGCATATATATAATGCATGTACAATGTGAATCTAAATTTAGTTTTAGTGCAGATTCGTTTATACGACACAAAGACACAATTTTATTTCCTAACAAATTCGAGTAAAAGTGTCGGCATCGGCTTTAACCAGCTCTAACTTGTCTTTGCTGAATTTTATGAAATTCGTCTTCAATGTATAATTTGTATTGCCTATTTTGTGTCATCGTAACATAATTTTATCAATATATTAAAATTTAACACATATGAAAATCGTACAGTCCCGCTTTAACCCTTTGCATGCTGGGAAATTTGTCGTCTGCTAAAATGTTGTCTGCTTAATTTCTAAAATTAGCATTTTCCTTGATTTTTTTTCAAAGAATACTATCAGAATAGCAAACAGTTTGGATCCTGATGAGACGCCACGTTCTGTGGCGTCTCATCTGGATCCAAACTGTTTGCAAAGGCCTTCAAAATCCGGTTCCAGCGCTCAAAGGGTTAA
>VMBQ01001520.1:40436-57314 GCA_007657795.1 Dreissena rostriformis
CCTAGGATCATAAAACTTCATAGGTACATTGATCATGACTGGCAGATGACCCCTATTGATGTTGAGGTCACTAGGTCACAGGTCAAGGTCACAGTGACTGGAAATAGGAAAATGGTTTCCGGATGATAACTCAAGAACGCTTAGGCCTGGGATCACGAAACTTTATAGGGACATTGGTCACGACCGGCAGATGACCCCTTTTGATTTCCAGGTCACAAGGTCAAAGGTCAAGGTCACAGTGACTTAAAGCAGTAAAATGATTGACTGGAAATAGGAGAATGGTTTCCGGATGATAACTCAAGGACACTTACGCCTGGGATCATGAAACCTCATAGGGACATTGGTCATGACTGGCACATAGCCCCTATTGGTTTTTAGGTCACTAGGTCAAAGGTCAAGGTCACAGGACAAGGTAAATGGTTGACTGGAAATAGGACAATGGTTTCGGGATGATAACTCAAGAACGCTTACGCCTGGGATCATGAAACTTCATAGGGACATCGGTCATGACTGGCAAATGACCCCTATTGATTTTGAGGTCACTAGGACAAAAGTGAAGGTCACAGTGACTGGAAGAAGGAAAATGGTTTCCGGATGATAACTCTAGAACGCTTACGCCTGGGAACATGAAACTTCATAGGGACATCGGTCATGACTGGCAAAAGACCCCTATTGATTTTTTCATAGGGACATCGGTCATGACTGGCAAATGACCCCTATTGATTTTGAGGTCACTAGGTCAAAGGTGTAGGTCACAGTGACTGGAGGAAGGAAAATGGTTTCCGGATGATAACTCAAGAACGCTTACGCGTGGGATCATGAAACTTCATATGGACATTAGTCATTACCTGCAGATGACCCCTATTGATTTTCAGGTCACTAGGTCAAAGGTCACCACCACCACCACCACCACCACCACCACCGTTGTTCACAGTGACAAAAAACCTATTCACACAATGGCTGCTACTACAACTTATAGCCCATATAGGGGGCATGCATGTTTTACAAACAGCCCTTGTTTTAATAAGTCAAAACATGGAAATTTTATTTCAAAGCGGTGAAGTAGGGGGCATTGTGTTTCTGACAAACACATCTCTTGTTCAAATCTCTTGTAGGCAAACAAGAGAGAAAAACAGTATTTAATAAGAAATGTACATGTAACTTTCCAAAAAATCTTTTCTAGGCAAGCAAAGGAGGGTAATAAATTCACATGTTATTTTCTATAAAATCCCTTCTAGGCAAGCCAAGGAGAGTTTGAAAGACCTCAAGGATGAGGTTGAGCACCTGAAGAACCTGGGCAAGGCTCCCCTGGTGGACACCAAGCCAGTGGAGGGCTCCATCAGTGTGTCATCTGCCAGTCAGCAGACATTGGGCCTCTCCACCGCACTCGATGCAAGGTAGTTTGAAGTGGAAAGAGGGCCATCTAAAAAAAATATATATATTTTTTAGTTGATTAAATGTTTATTGTTTTGAAAATAAAGAAGGATTTTGCGTTCGGATGCATAGGTGTTAAACCATAAGGGATTTAGACATGTGACAATAAGAAATGCCACAAACACTTCTATGTATATTAGAAGTGGGTGGGGGATAGAGCCGTGCTCTGGGAAAAACGGGGCTGAGTGCATGTGTGTAAAGTGTCGTCCCAGATACACCTGTGCAGTCTGCACAGGCTAATCAGGGAAGACACTTTCTGCTTTTATGGTATTTTCCATTTGAAAGAAGTCTCTTCTGAACGAAAATACTGTTGAGGCGGAAAGTGTCTTCCATAATAAGCCTGTGCAGACTGCTGTAGAGGCTAAATTTTTTGATAAGTTGGTTAAATGTTCATTGCTCTTAAATTAAAGAAAGATTCGTGTTAGAATGCGTAGGTGTTCAAAGATGAGGGATTTAGACCAAATTTTTTAATATGTACACATCAGAAAAAGTTAATTTGACAAAAAGGAATTCCACAGGCACTTACAATACATGTATATTTATAGTGGTAGAAAATGTGTTGAATCTTGTGGAATTATATTATTGTATAATTGTCATGTGAATATTCGTATGCTACTTGTATGGATGATTATATTGTTAAAGATGTTACGAAGCATCAAATCATTGGGAATTACAATTATTTTGATGCTTTCCTGACTTTTTGCTGACGTTTTTTTTTTTTACATTTTTAGACTCGAGCTTGGCCTGGAGACCCACAGTGAGTTGCACCTCCGTCAGATGCTGTTCCAGCAGACCGACGCCCTCCAAGGGGCGTTCTACTCCCCCCTGCCCCTCCCCCCAGCCAGGGGGGACCAATCTAGGGCGTCGCCCACTGAGAGGGACCTGAGGGAGTCTAGCAACGGAGTCACTCAGGTACGGCTACCTTCCTGAATTATTGTCCTTTATCCATTTAACTCTCAGATAGGCACTTTGATGCATTTTAGTCCCTTAGAATATCAAATTAAAGTTAAGACCTTTTTTTTACTAGATTCATGTTCTAAATCCTTCATTTCAAACCATAAGGTACTGATGAGCAGCAAACAGCATAAAACCTGTTACTCGCAGGCTGTTCTGGTTTCATGCTGGTTGCATATAGCCATTTTCACTTTGCTTCTGAGCAGAGAGTGTTATAGAGGGATTATGGTTTTGAATACAGAATTATATTGTCTATTACCTCATTGGGAGAGATGTTCCTGCTAAAAGGCCGGCCACAATGTACAGCGATGCCAAATCACTTGCACAGGGTCAAACAAAATTTCTAACTCTGTGATTGCAGATTAAAATGTAATTGTTTTTTTATTTAAAATTGGTGTTCTATTGTGCTCGCACAGCGTCCTCACAGTCTTAAAGGCATCCTGATCGCGTCCTTACAGCGTCCCAACAGCGTGCAGGATGTAAGAAGTTGACACGATGTCTAGGGACTGCGCAGGATAATCTGGGAGGACTCATTACGCACATGCATTAAACCACATTTTCCAGGGCGCCTTTCATATTCTTGAACATTCAACATTTTATATTTGCAGCACACGTCCAATGAGATGCTCAGTGAAGCGTACAACAACCTGTTCACTCAGCTGGCCCAGCAGCGGGTTAACCTCGACTCACTTCTGCAGCTGTGGCTGACTCTCAACGAGGAGTACCCAGTAGACGCCTCCGAAAACCAGCCGCAGTTCGATCCCACGCGCGTTCCCACCATACCTCTCAGCGTCGCTTCGATAACCAGTCTGTTAGCCTGCGTTTCCAGCATGCCCTCCCTCCCCGTGCGAACATGGGTGCTCGTGTTTCAGAGTTTGACTCTTTTGGCGAATTTGAAGATCGGCACTGATGATCAGAGGTCTATGGTAGTGGCGATGTTGGCAGATGAGAATCTGGTCTCCATCATTACCAGCTTCCTCTCTGGCAATTCACTGAACCCTCAGACATCGGCTTATGAATCTAATAACCAGGTGGGTAATGTGGGTAATAAATTGTTGGCCATCAACTTTTGCGGAAATTCACATGAAGTCCCATGCATTTGAATTACTGTAAAATCATTTATATACGTTGGCATGAAATATGTGTTTTTTCAACAAATGACCTT
This sequence comes from Dreissena rostriformis, assembly GCA_007657795.1. NCBI lineage: Eukaryota > Metazoa > Mollusca > Bivalvia > Myida > Dreissenidae > Dreissena > Dreissena rostriformis. The sequence continues at coordinate 43,990 of VMBQ01001520.1, forward strand.
CGTGAACATGTACATTGGTGGATTTCTGATTTTTGAAACAGAGGAATTTGCGTCGGTTATTTTCCCATGTGTTTGGTTTAAATTCGCTGATCAGTCAACCCAGGAAATACAAAATTAATGTTCAATGAATGTTAATGATTTAACAGTACACTATAGGATTTTGTGCCAAAAAACAAATTATGGCGTGTTCTGAGAAAACTGGGCTAAATGCTTGTGCGTAAATTGTCATCCCAGATTAGCCTGTGCAGTCCGCACAGGCTAATCAGGGACGACAATTTCCGCTTTTATGGAATTTTTTGTTTAAATGATGTCTCTTCTAAGGGAAAATCTAGTTTTGGCGGAAAGTGTCGTCCCGGACTGCACAGGCTAATCTGGGATGACACTTTACGCACAAGCATTTTGCCCAGTTTTCTCAGAACACGCCACAATTGATCAGGGATATTGAAGGAATATTTCTTTTAGTCAAGTATATTTTTTAGTTGCTTCAAGGAATATTCATTTTAGTCAAGTATATTTTTTAGTTGCTTCAAAACAAGTTCTTAACTTTTAACGGATCTGTTACGTCATAAAGACTTTATGTGAACAAAGTAAGGGTATAGTTGTACATGAGTTGTTTCGTATATCATACCCCAGTTCAGTGTGAGCCTCATTCTGGGAAAATTGGGCATAATGCATGTGGGTAAAGTGTCTTCCTTTATAAGCTTGTGCAGTATGAACAGACTTATCAGAGACAACACTTTCCACCTAGACTGGATTTTCTAAAGGAAGAGACTTTCTTTAAACAAAAAATTTGATAGAATCAGAAAGTGTCGTCCGAGATAATCATGTGCAGTCCACACAGGCTAATCAGGGACGACGCTTTCCACCAAGACTGGATTTTTGCTAAGAAAAGACTTCCTTTAAATGAAGAATATCATGAAAGGGAAAAGGGTCCTCCCTGATTAGCGTGTGCGGACTGACTGCACAGGTTAATCTGGGACGACACTTACCGCACATGCATTAAGCCCAGATTTCCCAGAACCAGGCTCAGTGTAGTCTATTGAAGTGTGTTTCCAGTTCCCTGTGTAGTCAATTGAAGCATGTTTTCTGTTCTCCCTAGGTGGGTCCATCCCTGGTGAAGGCGTTCCACCTGTTCATGCAGCGACTGTGCGTGTGTATTTGTGGGGAGGACAACATACACAACCTGAAGGAGATCATGCTGAAGCTCACCTACACCCTGTGTGCAGAAAAGTAAGCTCTTCACATGGCTCTTCACTTCTTACTTTTTTATTGCGGGATCAACTGTAAGCATTTTCTGTTGCACAATTTCTTTTAAATCATGTACTTGGCAATTAAAATGGTCAGTGAATCTGTTATACTTCGTGCTTATTGCAAGATCAACTGTAGATTTTGTTTGATGTGAATGTTATGCTTTTTTGAATCCCTTTCGTTCATTATTATATATATGATGTCCAGTACATGTATTTATATAATCAAAAAACAAAATCAAGCAAATTTTATGCAAGCAACTGTTTTTAAGTTAATGTCATTTTAATATTTACTTTCAGGGGAGCGTTTCACTGCAACTTGGGTCCGCTAGACGCTCAGTGCAAGTTCCTTGAGTTCATACTAGAGCTCTCTTACGACCAAGTGGACATCAACAACGCCATAAGCGTCATTCACTCCATCAGCATTCTCGTCAATCGGCACATCCTGTGCCAGGAGCGGGTGCAGTGTAGAAGCACCTCCGATAACAGCGTGAACGCTCGCTCGTGTTTCGGGGGAATGTTTGCCAGTCTGCTGCGCGGAGGGGAGTCATCATCTCGTAACGGAGACTGCAGCCGGGACGGCCTGGTGTGCAGTCTGCTGAAGCTGGTCAACAAGTTGCTGCAGGTGAGAAACTACTGCAGGGTTTTGTCATTGAATTGAGCCGTGTTCTGGGAATGGGACTTAATGCATGTGCTTAAAGCGACACTTTCCACTTTAATGGAGTCTCTTCTAAATGAAAATTCAGTTTAAGAGAAAAGTGTCGTCCCTGATAAGCCTGTGCGGACTGCACAGGCTAATCTGGGATGACACTTTACGCATATGCATAAAGCCCGATTTTCCAAGAGTCATCGTCTCGTAACGCAGTCGGGACGGACTTGTGTGCAGTCTGATGAAACTGGTTAACAAATTGCTGTAAGTGAGAAATATTGCAGTTTTTTTTCATTTAATTGAGCCTTGCTGAAAACTGGGCTTAATGCATGTGTGTAAAGTGTCGTTCCAGATTAGCCTTTGCAATCTGCTCAGGCTAATCAGGGTCGAAAATTTCTGCTTTGATGGAATTTTTTGTGTAAAGGAAGCCTCTTCTAACAAAAGTCCAGTCTAAGCAGAAAGTGTCGTCCCTAATAAGCCTGTGCGGACTGCACAGGCTTATCTGGGATGACATTTTACGCATATGCATTAAGTCCAGTTTTCCCATAGTCATCGTCTCGTAATGGAGACTTCAGTCGGGACGGCCTCGTGCGCAGTCTGCAGGCCACATTTACAAAGCAACAAGTTGCTGCAGGTGAGAAATTAATGCAGGTTTTTTTCTTTGATATGAGCCTTGTTCTGGGAAAATGGGGCTTAATGCATGTGTGTAAAGTCTGCACAGGCTAATCAGGGACAACACTTTCCACATAGGATTTGTTCATTTCAAGGAAGTTTCTTCTAAACGAAAATCCAGTCTTAAGCGCAAAGTGTCGTCCCTGATTAGCCTGTGCAATTGTCTGTAGGATTTGTCTTTTTTTCCAAACATGTGTTGTGATTGCATCTCAGTTTGTGACACATTTCTAGTTACTTGCTGAAGTAATTATCATTAAAAACATGTAATGCATCTAATTGCTGACAAGCAGTTAAGATTATTTTTGCATGATTTATACAGCTTACTGTGAAATCATTTTTTTTTCAAGGGACATTAATTTTTGTTGATTTGTGGGTTGACCAATCCATGAACTTAACACAAACACATCGAAAAATGACCAATACAATTTTTTATTTTTTTTCAAAATCATTACATTTCACGAAAAAGTATTTTTGTTCAAACTATGAAATTTTATGCCAATGTATATAAATGATTTTACAGTATTCAATTCTATGCCTTTTACAGGTGCATTACCCAGGATCTGTAGGTAGGAATGCCAGAAGGGTCTCCGTTGGACTAGACGGGCAATCTGAAGGTCATATGGGTCAAGGAGGTCACATGGGTCAAGGTCACATGGGTCCAGGTCACATGAGTCAAGGTCACATGGGTCAAGGTGCAGGCATGTCAGAGGCAGTGCCAGACTCGGCCAAGCTGTCCCAGGCCCTGGCCACCTCCTCCCCACGCACCCTGAGCCTCGTCAGTCAGTCTGATGAGGAGAAAGCCGGACACGCCGCCGGTCAACAGCCGGACTCCACCCCGCCGGGTAGTACCATGCAGACGGACGAGCAGAAGACCGAGAGTGCGCAGGCTAACGCTGGCCAGGAATGGTTGGGGTCGTATTCTAGTACAGAGAGGAGCGGGTCGGAGGGGTCAAGGATCAATCTAGCCGATATTATCTTGGACAGAAGAGTCATCATGTGTAACTTCATTCAGGCGCTCAGCTATTGCAACAGTAGCACCATGGCCATGATCCTCGGGAGTAAGGCGGTCCCCAACAACATGCACGACACGGTTGCCATAGGTGACCCAATCTCCGTTGGAGACGGTATTTATCACATTCTCATGACGTTATCTAGACACTGTAGTGATAGCAGATGTTTAATGGACGCCCTGTTCTCGTACCTGTCAGGGAACTTTGTATCACCGGGAACGCGAACATTGTGCAGGCTCTCAGAGCCGCTCCTGTGGTTCATCTTGAAGGTTCTGGACTCTCAGAAGATGATGAAGATGTTCATTGACAAAGGTTTGTTGAGTTCTCTTTAACTTGTACCGTATTAAGTTTATTGTGGGATATAAGGTTAAAGGAGCAAATGTTATACCAATTTTCAGAACAGTCATCTGGGATTGTTATAAAAAACAGGAGTCACCATGTTTGGTAGGTGGGTCTGTTAGCATTTTCATTTTTTATTGACTTGACATGAAACTTTTTATGCTTTATATTCATAAGGAATAACTGTTTGACATTTACACAACAGGTAGTTGTTATTGTTATGGATTGGCATATTTCCTTTAAACTTGACACACTTTTTGAACGTTATAATTGTATTGCATGTTAGTGTTTGACACAATATATTCTTCATCAAGATTCAAAATAGTCAAATGATTGCCATTTTGGATTTTTTAAGCCCCTTGCATATTAGATTTGGTATATTTTGTTGAGTTTCCGAATTTCCATGTTGAGATAAACTTGAAGAACATAATGTGCTTTTATGTGACCAAATTATGAATATGTGAAGTACAAGACAAAAATTCAAAAAGCCAACATTGGCCTGGCAGCCATTTTGGGGAAAAGTTTATCTCTCTTACTATAATTTTCCACATGCATTGCATTATTTTGAAATGACTTAATACAAATGTTGACTTGTATGCAATGATGAATGACTCTAATACCAAATAGTTACCTTAAAGATCATACTGTGAAATGGAAGGTAAAGATACAGCTCTTAAAATGTCTGACCTTAAGTAACATCTGTGTCGAAGCTGTATTAAGGGGTATTAATCTGATTCAGTTAAAGCTCATGAATAGCGCAATTATGTCTATTGGTAACAGATGAGCCGCATTCTGGAAAAAACTGGGCTTAATGTATGTGCGTAAAGGGTCATTCCAGATTAGCATGTGCAGTTTGCACAGGCTAATTGGGGATGACACTTTCCGCCTAAACTGGATTTTTGTTTAGAAGAGATTTCTTTTAAACAAAAAATTCTGTAAATCCGGAAAGTGTTGTCCCTGATTAGCCTGTACAAAGTGCACAGGCTAATTTGTGACAGCACTTTACGCAAATGCATTTAAACCAGTTTTTTCAGAACATGGCTTTAATGATAATGCTCTTCCTGTAGGTGGAGTTGACGTGGTATGCCGTAACTTTGTGAACTGTAACAGCCGCATCATCAGCACCCACCCCAGCCTGATCTCCACAATCATGCAGAACATGAATGGACAGGCCAACGACAAGAGGAGGAAACTCTCGGAGTCGGACTCTTCGGAGGGGATTCAGAACTTTGCACCTTTGGGTAATAGTTGTGTGAAGTTATTAACCCTTGACCACTCAGATACACACCTTTATGCGTTTGTAGTCTTTTTAATGTCATAAATATGTTACCTGCTATCTTATAGCTAATCATTCCGTAAGGTTTGTTATTTATCCAGAATTTCTGGAGCCACCACCATTAAGACCCGGATTTAGACTAGGTCGGAACGGTCACATAGTGCAGTGCAACCTCGTCACTAAAAACGGTCTACCCATAAATCATTCTTCCGGATGCGTATAAATATACAGCCATTTTGGTTGATCTGAAAATTGATGCTGTGTTTACGCTGGCTTTTTGTATAAAAAGCTTGCCGCAACTTTTTCCCACCCGTCCTCGACCACTTGGCACAGGCCACCGGTCAGTCTTTCCCGGTCCGGTCACAGGTCAAGCTTACGACCGGTCCGGGTCATTGACCAGCCCGGTAACCGGTCATTTCATGACCGGTCCGTATACCGGTCATCTTATGACCGGTCCGGTCACCGGTAAATCATATCACCGGTCAGCGGGTAGACCAGATCATTGCTTCTTTAGCGAGGAACAATTCTGGCCACCGCCAAGGTGCTTTTAAGCGTCCAGCTTCTAAACCGCTGACAGCCCCTCCGGCCAAGAATGCTAAGAAGAACAACTTTGTCCCTAAAAGTCATTCTTCTATTCTGCATCTGNATCGGTGAGTCCCACCTCCCACCACGCTCTTCGCCTAATATTTTTATATATATTGGAAGAAGAATGATTTATGGGTAGACCGTTTTTAGTGTCGAGGTTCCACTGCACTATGTGACCGTTCCGACCTAGTCTCAATCCGGGTCTTAATGGTGGTGGCTCCAGAAATTCCGGATAAATAACAAACCTTACGGAATGATTAGCTATTAGATAGCAGGTAAGTATTTAATAATTAAAATGAATTTTACTATAAAAATTTGTTTTAAAAATGAAATTGAATTTAAGACCTCTCTTACTAGGTTCAAGTTTCAAAGGCTTCATTTCAAACCCTAAGGTACTGATGAGCAGCAAACAGCATAAAACCTGAACAGACTGTGAGTTGCTTGCAGGCTGTTCTGGTTTTATGCTGGTTGCATATAGCCATTATCACTTTGCTTCTCATGGGGAAAGCGTTAATACATGTAGTTGTTTGAGGGTTATTTAGGTTCTATACACAGCTGTGGATCATAATTATGGATATTTTTTTAAGACCTCATTTTCATGATTTGAGGGTTAAGCATGAACTTTTTTGTGATTGTATTGTTTGTCTATATTTTATAAACTTGTATCATTCCAATCTTGTTAAATAATCTCAATCAAGTCATTTGATGCTTGAATCACAATCTTGTACCAATCCTTCTTTCCACTGCTTGCAAGCAGCACAGTGTCACGTAACCCAAGTGCAAGTCCATCCATCAGCATCCAATATTTGAGGAGAAATTCAATGAAACCGCAATTTGTCAACCCACATGTCATTCTCTTAACCCACTCTTCCCTATTTATGCTTCATGAATAACAAGATAATTCAGACAAGCTTACTGCATCCCACATCCCATTCTGTTACCAATCCTATTCCTGCTTCGTCCAAGTAGTATATTGTCATGCAGCCCAACTATCAGCAGCCAATCAACATAGTATTTAGGAAGTATCGACCCACGTGTCATTCTTAAGCAACCCTTATTCTTGCTCCATTAATACAAAAATATATCGAGCCAAATTAACGTATCCCCAAACCTTTCTGTTAACAATCCTTCTACCCCTTTCTTGCAGTCTGTATAGTGTGATGTAGCCTTATGGCCAGCCCATTTGGCAGTCCTTTAAATAAACAGTAATCAACCCTAATTCATGCTTGAAAGGGGCTAGGATTGGTTACAGTTCGTTCTGTAACGAATCCTACCCCCGTTCTTGCAGGCATCATAGTGTCATGCAACTCACAGCCCATTATGTAACCTATCCTACCACCCTTCTTGCAGGCAGCATTGTGTCATGTAGCCCCACTGCCAGCCCAGCGGAGGTGTTGATCGTCTCCACCCCTCAGCACAGACGGGCCCGTTCAGCCCCCTGGTCGTACCACTTCTACCCTGACGAGGCGTGGGTTGACCTGCGCATCACTCTGCCATTTGCTGTGCTACTGAAGGAGGTCCAGATACAGCCACATAGCCCCGCTCTCTCCAGTAAGTTATATACCAGAATATATTGTATTTTTAGCTCGGCTAATTTCGAAGAAAACCCGAGGTATTGTCATAGCCAGCTCGTCCGCTGTCCTCGTCGTCCGGGTGTCCGAAAACTTTGACATTGTGCAATAACTTTTGCAATATTGAAGATAGCAACTTGATATTTGGCATGCATGTGTATCTCATAGAGCTGCACATTTTGAGTGGTGAAAGGTCAAGGTAATCCTTCAAGGTCAAAGGTCAATTATTATTATTTTTATTTTTTTATTTAAAACTGCACCCACAGCTGAGCGTTGGCATCCGCTCGACGGTGCTCTTGTTATTGAAAGAAATCTCTTATTAACGAAAATCCAGCTCAGGCGGCAAGTGTCATCCCTGATAAGCCTGTGCAGAATGCACTTGCTAATCTGGGACAACACTTTTTGCACATGCATTAACCCTTTCACGCTCAGATACTTACTTTGATGCATCTGTAGTCCCCTTTAAATTCAAATTAAATTGAAGACCTTTCTTACTTGATTGAAGTTCTAAAAGCTTCATTTCCAACCCTATGGTACTGATGAGCAGCAAACAGCATACAAGCTGATCAGACTGCAAGTTACATGCAGGCTGTTCTGGTTTTATGCGCGTTTCATGTAGCCATTTTCACTTTGCTTCTGAGAGAGAAAAGGTTAAAAGTTGTCTCACTGTATGGGACAATCAAACTTTACTCTGGGCTAGCTTAGGGAAGAATTTTCCGATTTCATGAGACCAGTTAAACTTTAAGTATTTTTTCCGTTTCTAAGTGAACAATAATGTATGGAAGTTATCAGCTTAACTCTACTAGTGCATGTAAAAGGTTTATGTCGAGCTTTGTGCCTTGTGGTGAAGGTGGTACAGTTATTTGTCTCACGGTTTACATTGTTTTCCATGTTAGATGTTAATTTTTATGTCCCCCAGTCTATACTGGGGGACATATTGTTTTTGCCCTGTCTGTTGGTTTGTTGGTTTGTTTGCACAAACTTTAACATTGGCCATAACTTTTGCAATATTGAAGATAGCAACTTGATATTTGGCATGCATGTGTATCTCATGGAGCTGCACATTTTGAGTGGTGAATGGTCAAGGTCAAGGTCATCCTTCAAGGTCAAAGGTCAAATATATGGGTCAAAATCGCTAAAAAGAGGACATAGTGTTTCACAAACACATCACTTGTATTATGTATGAATGTGTTGTTGTTTTTTCCATGTAATATGTTAATTACAGGATGTACGAGATAAACATGTCCAAACTATCCTATCAGGCCAGAGTTAGGTTCAGTTATGAACTGATTTAAAGCCAACGCTACAACAATACCAACTATTGCATGATTGGTTTAATATGGAAATCTAACTTGGACTAATATTATTTGCAGCATGTCCAGCCTTTGTGTCTCTCGAGGCCAGTCAGGATGGAGTTACAACATTCCCACTGTGTGCACCCATGAACACCAGCAGCTTGGTCTTCATCAAGCTGAATCTTCAGGTATGTTTTGGATGGAAAGTTACACACTTTTAGATGAGCCTCGTTCTGGGAAAACTGGGCTAAATGCATGTGCGTAAAGTGTTGTCCCGGATTAGACTCTGCAGTCCGCACAGGCCTATCTGGGACAACACTTAACGCCTAAACTTGATTGATTTTTGCTAAGATTAGACTTCCTTTCCTTTTTTGTGATAAATACCTTAAAAGAAGAAAGTGTCGTCCCTGTTTAGCCTATGTTGACTGCACTGGCTAGTCTGGGACAAAACTTAACATACATGTATTAAGCCCAGTTTTCCAACAACGACGCTCAAATAAGAAAATTAAATGTTGTTGCACTATTGAATGTTTAAAAATGTCATGAATTTATGATGCAAGTCATTTTGTAAAATAAAATTAATAATTTCCTATGTCTGTTATTGTGCATTCAGATGTTTTAAAAGTCTATGTTCTCTTGACATTTTGAATATTTTCATCCACAAAAGTCACCTTAAAATGTGATAGTTTTGTCTTAAATTTTGATTCAATTCTTGCCTATTCTAGAGCTGTAATTGTCCCTCGGGGACAAATATGACAATAGACAATGTAGCTCAACATGCATATCTTACACATGATGACTTATGACTCAGTACCCCTTGTATTTCAGCGGCCAGAGGTCGTGACCTCTGTTACCATTCGTCTACACCGGGCGCGTGACTCAATGACGATAGGGCTCTCTCAGATCCTGCTGATGGGCTACAGTGCGTTCGGGGAGATCGGCTACAAGTCCAACAATCCTTTCCTGCCCACATCTGAAGACTATGTGTCACGATCGAGGTCTCAGATACGTGTCTTTTTGAAAAGTTTTTTCACAATCTAAGATTGCTATGCATTAATTTTAAACACTTTTGCTTTTTATTGTTAGTGTTTTCTTTAAATGTTCAAGATACATTTCTTTTTTGCCAGAGACATACCGACAATAGAAGAGTTAAACCCAGGTTCCGAACAAGCAACTGAACCAAATAATATTTTGTCTTCATGTAAAATGTGTTACCTTTGAAGAGAAATATCATGTGTACATGTACATGCAAACATTTTTGTCTAATTGAGTCTGGCTCTGGGAAAACCTGGCCTAATGCATGTGCATAAAGTGTTGTCATACATTAGCCTGTGCAGTCTGCACAGGCTAATCAGTGACAACACTTTGCGGTTTTATGGTATTTTTCGTTTAATATGTTTCGTTTCGTCTCTTAAGTTAAGAGGGAAACTGTTGTCCCTGATTTAGCCTGTGCAGACTGCACAGGCTAATTTGGGATGACACTTTATGGACATGCATTAAGCCCAGTTTTCTCAGAATGAGGCTCAAATGTTTACTGATCTTATTCCAGTGTTGGCTGGATACGTCTGCTGCATCACTGCCTTGTGTCCCAGAAGGACCTTGAGGGGCAAGTGGCGGACGCTGCAGCCCCCACTAGGGGCCTCCTCACCACATGCTCAGCCCTTCTGGTGGCCCCAGTGGCCAGCGTGTACTCCACCACCATAGAGGCTGTTCTGCTCAAGCTGGGGCTACATAGGGGGGACATGGGACTCACGCTCATTGATAATCTGCTCAGGAGCAGTGGCTCGGGCAATGATAATGGTGAGTATTTGATCTGTGTTCTGGGAAAACTGGGCTTAATGCATGTGGGTTAAGTGTTACCCCGCACAGGCTAATCAGGGAAGACACATTTTCTGCCTACTCTGGATTCACGTTTAGAAGTGACCTGTATTAAATGAAAAATTCCATAAAAGCCGAAATTGTCAGCCCTGATTAGACTGTGCGGACTGCACAGGCTAATCTGGGATGGCACTTTATGCACATGCATGAAGTCCAGTACTCCACCACCATAGAGGCCGTGCTTCTCAAGCTGGGGCTACATAGGGGGGACAAGGGGCTGACGCTCATTGATAATCTGCTCAGGAGCAGAGGCTCGGGCAATTATAATGGTGAGTATATGAGCTGCGTATATGGTAAGATTGGAATTAATGCAGGTGCGAAAAGGGTCATCCCTGATTCTGCATACGTGCAGGTTAATCAAGGTCAATCACTTTACGCCTTAACTGGATTTTTGTTTAGAAGGGACCTCCATTAAACGAAAAATTCCATGAATGTGGAATATGTCATCCCTGTGTAATTCGCACTAATCTAGGATGGCTTTTGATGCACATGCATTAAACCCAGTTTTCACAGAACAAGGCTCATATTATGAAAAATATTGAGGGAATTTGTTTGTTTTTTTTGTGATAACTCTTGAACTCTTGAAAGATGGATGATTGACATTATAATATGCTTAGGCATATGATTTAAATAAAAAGCCCTACCCAACAATTAAAATCAGATTTGCAACAAAGACCTAGTTTGGGATTGTATTTGGGGGCATGTTGGGTCAGGTCAAAGTCACTGTTACCAAAGAGAGAACAACGGTGTCAGCTCAATAGCTTGAGTTTGGATGGAGATATTGCTTTGATATTTTTTGTGTACTAGATCTTAAAGGCATTAGCATGGAAATGAATTGGTGTCAGTCGGTTCACAGTTACTATGAAATTCTTACAGTAAACAAAGACGGAACTGAAAGTCTATAACCTGTTCATGTGTGGAAAACAAACAGCAGTCTTCTCTCTTACATTTGCAGACATGTCTATGCAGTACCTGGGCAAGCTGGGTGGAGTGGCCAACGAGTCTACAGTGGAGATATTGTACAAGCTGGCCACTGTACAGGACAGGTGGACCTCAGACAGGTAGTGACAATGTGATAGCCACGCTCTAGGGAAACTGGGCTTTAAGCATGTGCGTTAAGTGTCGTCCCAGATTAGCCTGTGAAGTCCGCACAGGCTAATCAGGGAGCACACTTTCCGCTTCTATGGTATTTTTCGTTTGAAGGAGGTCTCTTCTAGATAAAAATCAATTGTAGGCGGAAAGTGTCGTCCCTGATCCGCACACGCTTATCTGAGGTCTTATTGCATTTAGCCCAATTTTCGCAGAACGCAACTCATTTTTGTTCTTTTGAATGCTCACATTATACTTACTGTTTATTTAAAGTATTAACAAGAAGTATTGTAGAACATTTCTGAAGAATATTTCAGTGAAAGCCAAAGTCGCTTAAAGACTGGCCAGTTATTGTCAACATAATGTGTTTGAATTTATCAACAATTTCTCTATAAAACTTAAATGTCGTGTGCATTGATGGCGATTGTTAGAACCGTATGAGCCACGCTCTTCGTAAACTGTGCTTTACGCATGTACATAAAGTGTCATCCCAGATTAGCCTGTCCAGTCCGCACAGGCTTATCAGGGACGACACTTTCCGCTTTAACTGGATTTTTACTAAGAAGAGAATTCATTTAAACAAAAAAATACCAAAAGAGGAAAGTGTTGTCCCTGATAAGCCTGTGCGGACTGCACAGGCTAATGTGGGACAACAGTTTACAGACATTCATTAAGCCCAGTTTTTGAATAACGCAGCTCATTTTTGTACTTTTGAATGCTCACATTTTAGTAACTGTTCATTAAAAGCATCTCTTTTTTTGCAAAAATCCAGTTAAGGTGGTAAGTGTCATCCCTTATTAGCCTGTGTGGACATCACAGGCTAATCTGGGACAACACTTTACACACTTGCATTAAGCCCCATTTTGCCAGAGCGCAGCTCACATATATATCAGTCATGAAGTGAATTCCCCCCTTTGTTATCTAGACTGAAAGCCATGCTCCAGTGGCTAGGGGACAGCGCGAGGGTGGCCCTACAGAGGAAAGCAGCTTTCTCCGACGACAGTTTCCGCCCGACCCCCCACCACGTTATGTATGCAACCTTGCCAGGCCCTGCCTCTCTGCATGTGCATTGCATCGCCACTGCCCTGTGGCATAGCTGTGAGAATAGAGTGGACTTCAGCCTGAGTCATCTTATCACAAAAGATCTCATAAGGTACTGAACTTCAAAAATGTGGTACTGTAGAAGGTATCTACCTATGTGATGAATCATCACTCATTCAATGAAACAACTTGAAGATTGCTCAGGTGAGCTTTAAGAATCGGTCTTTGTCCGTCGTCCGTCCGTTGTCCACATTGGTTTGTAAACACTCCAGAGGCCACATTTCTTGTCCGATCTTCATGAAACTTGGTCAGAAGATTTATCCCAATGATACCTCGATCGAGTTCGAAACTGGGTCATGCTGGGTCAAAAACAAGGTCACTAGGTCAAAAAAAAAGAAAAACCTTGTAAACACTGTAGAAGTCATATTTAATGCCAAATCTTCATGTAACTTTGTCAAAATGTTTGTCTTAATGATATGTTGGTTGAGTTCAAAAGTGGTTCCGGTCCGTTGAAAAACATGGCCGCCAGTGGGCGGGGCAGTTTTCCTTATTTGGCTATAGAGAAACCTTGTAAACACTCTAGAGGCCACATTTCTTGTCCGATCTTCATGAAACTTGGTCAGAAGATTTGTCCCAATGATACTTCGATCCAGTTCGAAACTGGATCATGCTG
>VMBQ01001520.1:69815-89886 GCA_007657795.1 Dreissena rostriformis
AGTACTTTTGACCCCTTTCCACTCAGTTACACATTTTGACATGTTTGAAGTGCCTTAGAAAATGAAATAAAATTAAGGACCTTTGTTGCTAGATTCAAGTAGTAAAGGCTTCATTTCCAACCCTAAGATACTGATGAGCAGCAAACAGCATGAAAAACCTGAACAGACTGCGAGTAACTGCAGGCTGTTTTATGCTGTTTGCATAAAGCCATTTTCACTTTGCTTCTGAGAGAAAAAGGTTAAAAACTGTACAAGTTTTTGTGTTCTTTTCAGTTTGGCGTTATAATAATTAGCATTCATTGATATTTAAATGTGATCAGCAGAAAGTATTTTTTTCTTATGAACATTTATATTGGTCCTTGCAAGATTGTAATCCTACAAAAGGTTCATGCATTATTTACTATTTTACACATTTGTCCAGAGTTGAATGTAGGTAAGCTTGATGTCTTTGATGATGTCTTTGCCCTTTGTGTGAGTTTGTTAAGCGTGAAACTATTTTATCCGATATAGACATGTACAGCAGATACAACAGTTTCCCAGCCTACTCTATGAACTACATGAGCCTCAGTCTGGGAAAACTGCCTTTGATGCATTTGCCTAAAGTGTCGTCCCATATTAGCTTGTGCAGTCCACACAGGCAAATCAGGGACGATACTTTCAGCCTAAACTGGATTTTTGCTAAGAAGAGACTTCCTTTAAACAACAAAATCCATAAAAGCGGAAAGTGTCCTCCCTGATTAGCCAGTGCCAACTGCACACTTTACGCACATGCATTAAGCCCAGTTTTGCCAGAACAAGGCTTATAATCATCAGCTTCGCTGCCTGTGTTTTCAGGACAGATCCTCACTTCTCCTATAGCCAGCTCTCTGCCAACCCTGCCGTTCATCGTGCTGAAGTCGCTTTTTGACCAGACGCCCTTGAAGACGGACGACGGGGTGTTCCTGCGGCGAATGTGCCTCGATAACGGAGCCCTGCATCTGATACTGGCCTGTCTGTCGGTTCTCAGTCATCATGCCCCCAGGGTCACTGTACCTGGGTTCCAGCAAGAGGTGGTTACAGTGAATATGGGCACATTTTTTAATAAGAAAGTGTGTTATTGCATTAGCGATAATAAGGATGTAATGATATGGTTTGTTAACCTGACCAGACAATGCGAATGTTCTGGCTGGTCTTTAGCTACGCTTGCCGCATATGGCATTCAGCTGATTGTTATCCTTCTTTATAAAGTACATGTAAAAGGCACTATTTCGATTGAGGAAAAAAAAAAAAAAAAACAATTGCTATCCAAATTATTCCCAAAAGGAAGGAAAGTTGCGTCAATTTTGTTCCAAAAGCGCATTTTATCCAAGTGAACAAATAAAATAAGCCCTGAAACTTAACATTTCAACCAAATGGCATGTCAAAGGATATTTAGCTGGGTTTGTACAATTAAGTACCAAGCAATTTAAGAGACCCATCATTCCCAATCTTAAGATTTCACAACGACAATATTCCCCAATTTCTGTGTTTTACACAATGTTTCATGTGCATAAAGTGTTGTCCCAGATTAGCCTCTGCAGTCTGCACAGGCTTATCAGAGACAACACTTTCTGCATAAACTGGATTTTTATCTTTATACGAAAAAAAAAAAAAGAAAAAAAAAGCTGAAAGTGTAGTCTAATTAATCTGGTACAACACTTAACGCACATGCATAAATCCCCCGTTCATTTGTATATCCCACTGTATCTATTGTATGTTTTTGTTCCCAACCAGGCCTACAATGTGCTGAGTGCCATGCAAGCCCCAGCCCCGGTTCCCACCTCAGCCCCAGGCCCGTCCATTGAGAAGTCCCAGCAGTTCTGGGCCAAGGGCACGGGATTCGGGACCGGCTCCACCACCTCAAGTTGGGACGCGGAACAGGCCTTGCTCAGGCAGAAAAGTGAGGAGGAACATGTGACATGTCTCTTACAGGTAAGGCGGTAGTCTGGTTTATCAGTAGTTTTTTTGGTTTGATTGTTAGAGTTTATGAATATTTGACAATGTTTATGATGGATTCTTGTTAATTTTATTCTTCTGTTTTTGATAAAAAGAAATCTACTGGAATTGTTGAGCATTTTTCATGTGAAAACATCAATTCAAAATATTCCTTTTTGTGAATTTCCAAAGGTAAATTTAAGTTTCCATAAAAAAATGATTTTTTTTTTAAAGATTTTGAACTGGAAATTTCATTTTAGTATTTAATTGAGGAGTCTTCCATAAGAAAATAAGTCACACTCAGAAAATGTTATTAAGAATGTCAGTTATAATAAAATATATTAACAGGTGCTGGCTAGCTACATAAATCCTGGAGGCAGTGTCCCAGAGAATTTTTGTGACCCGGACTTTGAGAGCGCCGTGGATGTGTCCCTTCTACCCGAGGTGGTGCCTGAGTTACTGATGCAGTCCAGCCTGGTGCCTGCCATGGCATCCTACCTCAGGAATGACTCTGTGCTTGACATGGCCAGGTAAGAACGACTCTGTGCTTGACATGGCCAGGTAAGAACGACTCTGTGCTTGAATTTGAATGAATCTGTTAAATAATGGCTTATGAGGAAGAGAATGTGTCAAGAGCACTATATGAATATAAACCAAATAAAAAAATTCCCAGATCAGTGCTCTCAGGTGTGTGCTTATTTAGATTACAAGAAATGGGAGATGGTTTGGGAGGAGGGCAAGCATACATGTCTTTCTGTTCAGAGCCCTACTGCAGCAGGACATCTCTGTGCACCCCAGCCAGGCTCCCCTCTTGCTACCTCTTTATATTCGGATGAATATTTTGCAATTGAGTCTAGCTCTGGGAAAACAGGGATAATTGCAGTTGCACAGGCTAATCAGGGACAACACATCCACTTTAATGCTTTTTTTCTGTTTAAAGTTCAAAACCTCTTAGCTAAAATCCAGTTTAGGCGAAAGTGTTGTCAATGATTAGCCTGTGTGTGGACTGCACAGGCTAATCTGGGGCGACTCTTTACACACATGCTTTTAGCCCCGATTTTCGCAGATCATGGCTTATATTATGCTGAACATTTTGCGATCATATGTGTATTGTTCCCAGACACGTACCCCTGTACAGAGCCCTGCTACTGTTACTGCGAGGAATCTCTGTGCGGCCCAGTTTGGTTCCCCTCCTGCTGCCCCTGGACAAGGAGAAGACAGACAATGGGGCCACGGCCATCGGTGAACTCCTGGAGAAGATGAAGTCTTGTGTGGATACCTACGCTAGCAGACTCAGGTTGGTTCCACTTCTTTTCTGGCAGTTTCTTGCTTGGTAGAATGATTCCTATGCCCTAAGTCACAACATTTTTTAATGCTGTGAAATCACTTAAATTTGCAGGGTACAAATTGCGTGCAATTCCTATCTCATACATATTTGTGTGATCTTAAATTTTCAAATTGTTAAGATTGAAAAATAAAAACAGAAAAAAGGCATTGATTAAAGATGTAACACCTTATCTGCCTTAACGCCAGTGGATTCTCTCATTTTTACAGCTTGTTTATTGCAATAAACAAATACACTGGTTGATAATGTGGAACAGATTTGTCAATGGATGATCTTGTGTTGGAAACATTGAATCCTTATGTTAGTTATCAACTACTGCTTTCAATGCATCAATTCCTGTTGTATTGTCCTCACCATGACATTTCTCTCCCATTCAGGTCTAACAAGGGCAAGCACAGCACTATTAAGGAGGAGGATGGCAATGAGGGGCTGGCTATGCTGATACCCGACATCCAGGACACTGCGCGCATCGTACACGCTGCCACTGATATGGTTGCACAGCATGATGGTAGGTCAATGGTTGGAGCATCTGAGAAGTGCATGTGCGTTAAGTGTCATGCCAGATAAGCCTGTGCAGTGCGCACAGGCTAATCATGGAAAACACTTTCCGCCTTAACTTGATGTTTGCTAAGATGAGACATCATTTAAACAAATAAAACTATAAAAGCAGAAAGTTTTGTCCCTGATAAGCCTGTGCAGACTGCACCGGCTAATCTGGGATGAAACTTTACACACATGCATTAAGCCCCATTTTCCCAAAGCGCGGGAGGACTGGCTTTGTTGATACCAGACATCCAGGACACTTTGCGCATTGTTCACACAGCCACTAATATGATTGCTCAGCACGATGGTAGGTCAAAGGCTGGATCATCTGAGCAGTGCACATGCTTAATGCATGTGCGTTTAGTGTCGTCCCAGATAAGCCTGTGCAGTCTGCACAGGCTTATCAGGGACAACACTAAACGCCTAAACCTGCTGTTTGCTAAGAAGAGACATCCTTTAAACAAATAATACCATCAAAGCGGAATGAACAGGCTTATCTGTGGCAAAACTTTACGCACATGCATTAAGCCCCATTTTCCCAAAGCGTGGAAAGACTGGCTATGCTGATACCCGACATCTAGGACACGGCCCGCGTCTTCCACGCTGCCAATGATATGATTGCACAACATGATAGTAGGTCAATTGTTGGATCAGCTGAGAAGTTCTATTTTATTTCAGTATGTTAACAGTAAGATGAATTGACACATTTTTTTTTTTATAAAATATATGTTTTTGGAACTCTTTGACAGTATTGATGTTAAGGTTTTGAAACTTTACCGCAAATACAGCTTTAACCAATGAAATCATGTATTTAAATACATTTTTGATAGCTAGATGTATATTTATACCCTGAAAATGAAGTTGGAAGGGGTTATATTGGACACGCTCTAGTGGTCTGTGGCTCCGTTGTTAAGTCTGCATAAAATTTGTGGAGTTTCACATTTCTAAAGCTATTAAGTTGATACATCAAATTTGCACTAACCATGAAGTGTAGATGTTTTGCCTTCTCAATTATCCACACATTCCCGAGTTACTTGCCCTTTAACAAAGCTGACAGTCCTGTTTGAGACAAGTTGAATTTCCTGCCCATAGCCTGGTAAAATATTTTGTGCTTTCCTTGCTGAGATGTTGACATTACAATGTGGACTAGATCCATTCCAAGTCCTGTGGGAACAACAACACCGCTACTTTCTTAATGTTCTGCGCGGAAAACCGGGATTAATGCACATGCGTAAAGTGTCTTTCCGATTAGCCTGTGCAGTCCTCACAGGCTAATCAGGGACAACACTTTTGGCTTTAATTGTATTTTTCTTGTAAAGGAAGACTCTTAGCAAAAATCCAATTTAGATGAAAAGTGTCATCCCTGATTAGCCTGTGTGCAGTCTGAACAGGCTAATCTGGGACAATACTTTACACACATGCTTTAAGCGCCATTTTCCCATATCATTGATCTTCTATTCAGTGAGTACAGACGATGATGGGGACGCTGCCTGTGAGCAGGTTGAGAAGGGACAGAGCCAGGAGAGTGTGGACCAGATCTACCTCACAGAGATGCAGGCCTTGCAGTTTGGTAACCATTCTTGTTCTTGATATTTAATTAAATAAAATAATTGTACAAACACGTCTCTTTTGTTCATTTTAATTTCTTAAATACTAACTTTACTTTTGTTTTTGTATGCCCCCTTCTTTGAAGAAGAGGGGGTATATTCTTTTTGGCCTGTCTGTCTGTCATTGTGTGTGTCTGTCCCAAATCTTTAACCTAGGTTAAAGTTTGGTCATAACTTTTGCAATATTGATGATAGCAACTTGATATTTGGCATGCATGTGTATCTCATAGAGCTGCACATTTTGAGTGGTGATAGGTCAAAGTCATCCTTCAAGGTCAAAGGTCAAACAACACAATCCAAGGGAAGTAATAAGCTTAAAAGAGAGATAATTTCTATACCTGCCAGAGAAAAATAGAAATTTTATTTCAACGCGGCGCAGTAGGGGGCATTGTGTTTCTGACAAACACATCTCTTGTTTTTTGTTGTTGTTTTTTTTTGTTTTTTTATATATATAAATTTTATCTCTTGCTTCAAATCGTACAAACATTCTTGTACCAAAGCTTTAAGTTTAAACCTATATATTTGAGGTCATTTGCATCGAAAGACTTAGGGTCATTGAAACGCTCTCAAGTTCGTTTCCTGGGTAGAACCAGTACTTGGTGTCTTTTGGGGCGGTCTTAAGAACGCTCACATAGTGGGGATTGAACCCATGACCTCCCGGTTGCTAGGTGGACACCATATCAACAACGCCACCACGACCTTTTTACAACAGCCTTTTATTAGTTAAGGCATTCTGTATAGAATGGTGTCTGACATGTGTGTTTTAAGGCAGTGAATTGTCAAACACAAGTACATCTTCATACTGCCCTTTATTTCGTTCTAAACTTTATTGAAATGTTTGGGTTTTCATTACACTGGAATCAAATTTTAAGAAAAGTGCAACGTCTTTAAAATAGTCAGTCCACACAGACTAATCAGGGACGACACTTTCATCTTTTATAAAATATTCCGTTAAACGAAGTCTCTTCATTGCAAAGGCTAATCAGATCAGGAATGACACTTTCCGCATTTATGGTATTTTTGGTTTAAAGGAAGTCTCTTCTTAACTAAAATCCAGTCTTTGCGGAAAGTGTTGTCCCTGATTAGCCTGTGCAGACTAATCTGGGACAACACTTTATGCGCATGCATTAAGCCCAGTTTTCCCAGAACTCGCAGGCTGTCAGGTTTTATGCTGTTTGCTGCTGATTAGTATCTTAGGTTGAAATGAAGCCTTTAAAACTTGAATCTATTAAGAAAGGTCTTTAACTAAACTTGATTTTCAAAGGGACTTCACACAGGTCAAAATGGGTATCTGAGTGGTAAAGGGTTAGAAACAATTCAAGTAAAACGTATGTTGCAAAAGGTGTAGGAATTTTAATGATACATAAATGCTTTAACGGTTTCAAGACGACACATTTAATCCCCACAGGCCAGTATGAGATGGTGACAGAGGAGGGCTCCACTCTCAAGTTCACCCTGCGGCACCACTATGAGAACAATGTGAAGGCTGCGGGCGACGTGCGCATTCCCACGCGGATACGACGCCTGGCGCAGGAAGCTGTCACCCTCTCCACGTCCCTCCCACTGTCAGTGTCAAGCAGCGTGTTCGTACGCTGTGATGAGGAGAGACTTGATATCATGAAGGTGAGTGGCTCGGTGGTTGATGACGGAAAATACTGTGGAATTACTTATTTTCACGGAGATCAAATTTTAGCGCTTTACTGAATAAACAAGCATTTCATTCATTGAATTATATTTAACAAATTGAAAAACAAAAAGGAAATGCAGAATGGATACATAGGGGTATTGCAAATAGACAAATCTGTTAGTCTTAGAAATTTGTAGTCATGTACAATTTTCAGGCATTCTATACATATAAATAACATATACATATTTTTGGTTGTTTGTGATGTAAAAAAGTGCTTGAACTTAATGTACAGTAGAGAAAAATAAGATAAGTCACCGTGAATTATTTTCTGCTACAGCCCTTGAAAAAAGAGCTTAATTATAAGAAAATAAACAAATTCTGGAATCATTTGAGAGTATTTTTCAACAAATATTGATAAAAACAATAGAAAATACAATTAAATACATCATCTAAAAGTGGCATATATATATATAGTATAATTTTGTTCATATTGGGAGCAATTAAATAATAATATTTACAAACCTAACCCTGCAAGTAATATTTAGTTTGTTTTAGCTGTTACAACAAAGTCAAAAAGTACCGTTAAGCTAAAACTTATACAATGAAAGGTACCGTTAAGCCTAAAGCTAAGACAGTGTCATAATTTCATAATGAGATCATGAAACAATTCACAAAAGCAGTAAAGGTTTGTTGAAAAAAAGAAAGAGTACATAAAAAAAAATAATTATTCTTATTATAACTAAAATTGAATTGAATGAACGTGTATAAAATGTTTTGTTATAAATTTGAAATATATAGTGTAACGCTGTTGCTTGTTAGGTGCTGATAACTGGCCCAGAAGACACTCCGTATGCCAACGGCTGCTTTGAGTTTGACGTGTATTTCCCAGTAGACTATCCCAACGTTCCGCCCAATATCAACCTGGAGACAACTGGGAATCATGCGGTCCGCTTTAATCCAAATTTATACAATGACGGAAAGGTAAGCAGGAAAAGGATATTCAGATTTCTAGAATTTTGCTCCTTAACAATGCATTTGAATCATAATATTGATAAAATAATACCAGGCTCATTGACTAGGAAAATCCTTTAGCTCAATCTTAGACTCTTAGACTCATTCGCATTTATGTAACCAATAAAAATAAAACGAAGTTGCGAGTAAGTTTGCGACTTTTGTTGGCTAAGGGCAGATTACTCTGTCTGAAGTTTCATGGCTACCCATTCCCGTGAATTAATAATTCAATAATTCTAAATAACCGTTCAGCCTCTGCTAACTTTGCCAAGCTTTTGTTTGCAGCTTTGGGTGTGATAATCCTTAACACATGACTCAATATATGAACATTTCCTCCCTTTGTTTCTTACATACAGGGTATTTCTTATGCTTCTGTACAGGTATGTCTAAGTGTTCTGAACACCTGGCATGGACGCCCAGAAGAGAAATGGAACTCACAGACCTCAAGTTTCTTACAGGTAGTTAATGGATTTGATTTTATTGAAATACTTAATGTTAGGGGATTTTTAGAACCCTCTTGCAGTCTGTTCAGGTTTTATGCAGTTTGCTGCTCATTAGTATTTAAGGATTGGAAAGCCTTTTTTAACTTAAATATATAAAGAAAGGTCTTCAGTTCAATTTGATTTTGTAAATGCCAACAAACGCGTCAAAATGTGTATCTGAACGGGAAAAGGTTCACACACACACTTCACTGCCCATTCTCAGGTTCTAGTCTTCATCCAGTTCTTAATACCTGGTGTCTGAGCTCTACTTCAAAGTATCATGCCATGTGCAGTATGCACAGGCTAATCAGGGACGACAGTTCTCGCTTTTTTTGTATTTTCCGTTTGAAGGAAGTCTTTTTTTAGCAAAAATCCAGTTTAGACTTAAAGTGTCATTTGGGACAATCACTTTACGCACATGCATTAAACCCCATTTCTCAGAGCAAGGCTTGTATTCTTAAGTTCTTACACACACTTCACTGTCCTTTTTCAGGTCCTAGTCTCCATCCAGTCTCTTATACTGGTGTCCGAGCCCTACTTCAACGAGCCTGGCTACGAAAGGTCACGCGGTACAGCGTCCGGAACGGCCAGTTCCAGAGAGTACGACGCCAACATTCGCCAGGCCACCGTGAAGTATGCCATACTAGAACAGATCAAGAATCCCACGGCGTGTTTCCGAGAGGTCATCCACAAGCACTTCTGGCTCAAACGTCACAAGGTGCTGAAGCAATGCGAGGACTGGATTGCGGAGATGGAGTCGTTTAGTAATGATAAACGCACGGGCAGGACTATCACTCACAGCATTCTGGCTCTTAAGGTAGGTGCACTGGATGTTTGCATTTCAGTGGCGCTTTTAGAAAACGGGTCTTAATGCATGTGCGTAAAGTGTCGTCCCTGATTAGCTTGTGCAGACTGCAATGAAAGGCTAATCAGGGACGACACTTTACGCCTTAAGTGGATTTTTCGTTTAGAAGAGACTATTTGAACGAAAAATTCCATAAAAGCGCAAAGTGTCGTCGCCCAACTGCACAGGCTAATCTGGGACGAGACTTTACGCACATGCATGTGTTGCATGGATGGAATATCAGCTCCACGAAATATTAACAAAATTACGGTTTATATTTCTGTATAAACTTAATGTTTATTTCATATACTTCCAGCAGATGTAGGTGGCTACTTTTCAAGCTTGTTTACACATTCTTAATACTGATTTTAAACACGATGATGATTGGTGACAATAGTACTGGTGCATCACTTGAATTGTTTCTGAATTTTTTCTCTCCCTTAGTTCTGTTATCAAAGTTGGCAGTTTCCCCATTCTAGCCTGAAGTTAAGTTATACAAGCATATCTGAAAAGCGTATCATGTTCAATGATGTGATGTACAACGCATGCAGTTAACCCTTTCCCGCTCAGAAGTTAACCCTTTGAGCGCTGGAACCGGATTTTGAAGGCCTTTGCAAACAGTTTGGATCCAGATGAGATGCCACAGAACGTGGCGTCTCATCAGGATCCAAACTGTTTGCTATTCTGATAGTATTCTTTGAAAAAAAAATCGAAGAAAATGCTAATTTTAGAAATTTAGCAGAAAACATGTTAGCAGACGACAAATTTCCCAGCATTCAAAGGGTTAAGTAAAAATGGCTATATGCAACCAGCATAAAACCAGAACAGCCTGCGAGTAACTGGCAGTCTGTTCAAGTTTTATGCTGTTTTATGCTCATCAGAACCTTAGGGTTGCAAATGAGCCTTTACAATTTGAATCAAGTAAGAAAGGTCTTTAATTTTATGATTTTCTAAGGGACTAGAAAGGGGTAAAATGTGTATCGGAGTGGTAAAGGGTTAACGGTATTACTGTTATATATTTTACCCTCTACAGAAACACTACAGTCAGCTGAGAGAAGAGTTTGCAAAGATGAAAGCCCCTGAAGGCTTGGAGCACATCGACCCCACCCTTGGTACACAGGGGCTAGGGGCTTGTGGCCCTAGCTTTATTAGCGGAGGGGCCAGTCACCCGACTGGGGAGGACTTGGGGCTGATAAGAGGCCCAACTATAGACGAGGGGCTCATGGGAGGTCAAGAGATAACCGTGACCCAGGATAACAACTCCAATACGACCTATGAACTGGCAACGTCTACAAACTGCTGAGACATAGGACATGGCATTATTAGGGTGCTCCCAAAATTTGAAAGTATAAGGATATTGTTCTGCAACTCTCCATTTCATGATGCTAGTTAAAGAAAAGCTGTAAACAAAAATTTGGCTGAAAATAACAATTTAACTTTCTCAACGCTTTTAAAGGTTTTATAACAGCTGCATTGAATATATGCAAATGCAGAAAGTAGCAATCAACCGATGTTGCATATTGTAGTGATGTGAAAACGCTAGTACTTTGCAAGTCATTTCCTTGTGGATTTTGAAAATGTAATCTGTAATAATTCATAAATTAAAGATTGAATTTTCAAAATCCACAAGAAAAGTTGGAGAACAATATCCTGATACTTTCATTTTTTTGGAGCACCTTAGGCATCATGTGATCTGAACTGACAGTGAGATGTAGATGATGGGAAATACACTCGACATTTATTTGATCAAATTATTGTTTTGTACAATTGTGTCACCAAAATGCACAACAATTTGATCAAGTTCCACATTAAGAATTTGACCAATGTCAACATTACACAAAATTGAATTGGTTTGATGCTGAAACTTTGTGAAAAGGAACCTATTTGTACACTGAATATTAATTATGTATACTGATTTTCTGCTAATTTCTTCATTTATAAAGCTTGTTGTTCAAAAATTTATAAAAACAAGCATAGCTGTTGCAAATTTCACGTGTGTGCTTACTTTTGTAAATGCACTCATTATTGTTGGCAATACAAACGTATAATTTTAACCGCGCAAACTAGCTAAAATTGTTTTGGTGACATCAATAGTAATTGGGTACTGGTACTTGATTGTCGAACAGATCACTTGCCATCAAGTATGTTGTTACCAAAACACATTGTCATCTATCTTTTAATTTGAAGCTCAAAATAGACATACTAATGAGCTTTACATATACCATTATATTCAACTTTTAAATAGTTTGTAACACGTAATTTGAAGTCCTTTTTAACATGAATGAATCTACTAGTATATGAGCCTCGCTCTGAGAAGGGGGTTAACCCTTTGCATGCTGGGAAATTTGTCGTCTGCTTAAATGTCGTCTGCTGAATTTCTAAAATTAGCATTTTCTTCGATTTTTTTTCCAAAAATACTATCAGAAAAGCAAACAGTTTGGATCCTGATGAGACGCCACGTTCTGTGGCGTCTCATCTGGATCCAAACTGTTTGCAAAGGCCTTCAAAATCCGGTTCCAGCGCTCAAAGGGTTAAATGCATGTGTGAAAAGTGTTGTCCTACATTAGCCTGTGCAGTCCGCACAGGCTAATCAGGGAGGACACTTTTCTCTTTTATTGTATTTTTGTTTAAAGGAAGACTCTTGACAAAAATCCAATTTAGGCGGAGAGTGTCGTCCCTGATTAGCCTATGCGAACTGCACAGGCTAATCTGGTACGACACTTAACGCACATGCATTAAACCCCTTTTTCATGCTCATATATGTAACACATTAAGGACTGATGGTATTGGTGACCAGATGTGATATGTTCCTCATGTGATATGTTTCACAGTGATATACACGTATAATGTTTTCACAGTGATATATGTGATATGGTTTCACAGTAATATACACGTATGCTGTTTTCACAGTGATATACACGTATGCTGTAAATGAGAACGGCCTAGCTACACGTACTTGTTTGAATGTTCTGTAAAGGATTTGATAGATAAAAAATAATTGAGAAAACAATCATACAAAATGCATGTAAATAAGATATTGTGAATAGATATTGACTCTCACAGTATCTTCATTGCTTTGACCATTAAATAAAAAAAGGAAACATTGATACATGTAAACTAATAGAGATGTACGCTTTAATGGGGCCTATTTAAGATCCATGCAGTTTCATGCATACATGTTACTTTACATTTATTGAAACACAAAAATGACTGACCCGCTATCAAAGGTCAGTGTGATAGGAAACTTGATTCAAAATATTGTTTTAAAAACTAGCTGTATAAATTGCAGTAAACCATGTCTTATTTTCTTGTTGTATGCATTATGATCAGAAATATTTGTTACTTTTTAGAATGAGTAAAGTTTGCCACAAAAACTAAGAATGTTGTTTATTTATATATTGTTTTGTAGAATGATGGTGAATGTCTAGAATGTACATAACCTTCAGTTGTTAAACTAAAAAAACTACTAAATTGTTAAATAATACATTGAGAATTACTTGGAATTATAGTTAAAAAGGTAAATTCATTATGTTGTATTTACATACTTATGTAAATTCAAAATAAATTGACTGCAATTTTGTTTACAAAGTATTATCATGGAACAAGAAATTTATTATGTGTTGCCCAAATCAGTACTTTTTAAAATAATTATACTCACACAATTTAATGAATGAATGATGATTCAGTTAATTTTCTTGAAACTTCCTTATTATGCCTTACGTGTGTTCTTTATTCAATTACTTAAATTGCAAATTTAAATATATTATAATTATATTGCAATTGTTTTTTCAACTCATATAAGGATGGACCTACATGTATATTATTTTATAAATATATAACAGAAATTGTATCATTTTGATTATTAGCATTGTTGAATAGCTGCAGTAGTTGTTGTTGTACATTTCTAAAGACTGTCATTGTTGTTTTCATTTTCTTTTTGAAGTATTTGTTGTTTGTCACGGAAGTATTTATTATGAACATGTTCATGATGCAATTTATGCATAGTTGCATAGTTATACTGGTTAAAACAATTAAAACCAAGTGTGTAACTCAGTTAGTGTTGTGTATTTATTTCATGACTGCACCACTTAAACAACAACACACTTCTTTGGTGAACTATTGTAATGATAAAATGCCAATTTATTTTGGTCCCCAATAACCAACACACAAATGTTTTAGAATTATTAAAGTATTCAGCAACAGATCTATAAAACATATAATAGAGTAAAATGTGGGACTGAATGGTCGCAGCGTTACAGAAACAGCCCGCAGTAACCATGGACTTACGATTGCGTTCATGGGTGGAAGCTGGTTGTAAAACAGTGTTTGAAAATTATGCCTTCCAGAGGCTGATGAGCACCCACTAATTGCCATCACAAAGTTACACTGTTATAGCAACAACACGGCCTGCCAAATTAAAAATGCTTTTGCTCATTGAGCCACCAATACAAATAAATATTTACTTGATAGCGCTAAACTATGTGTACTGCGCGATAGAATGGGACACAATGTGAACTCGGGCTCTTGTGGGATCCTGATTATAACCTTGTGTAGGGGTATTTATTAGTTGATTACAAACAAAAGCACTAACACATTATTTAAACATGTTTTTTTGGCAGCTTAAACATTCATACATATATCAATTATTGCTTTTAACACCAAGATATCTATGTATTATTTATACATATAGCATTATTAATTCAATAAAATTTTATATTTTACCATGAAACCTGAAAACTACGGGTATTTCAAAATCAGAGATATGTGTCCATGGGTTTACAACTTGTCAAGTTGATACATTTGGGGCCAGATGGCTCTGGCCCAGATGGCTCAGTTGGTCTAAAATAAACCTTGTTCTTTCTACCATTATGAATAAATATAAAATATGTGAAGAGATTGCTGTTTTAAAACAAGTTCATGTAATTTCGTACAATGACTGATAATGAAGATGAAAGTACATGAATGCAATATCTTTTTCTGCTCTAGTCAAAAACAACACCTTGGGCAGCTTTTCTCTTCTTACTGGTGGGGTTTATAACACTCATGCCAGCTTGCTTTTGCTTCGCCTTTGCTGGATTGAGGCCTTTTTTAGGCCCAAGATCCATAAACGCTGTGGGCTTGGTTGCTCCCTGTTGTGCTTTAAGTGTTTCTACAAGTTGTTTGTTTTTGTCTAAATCGGCTGATAACAACGTGGCACTTTCGGCTAATCTGAACAACACAGTCTGCAACTCTGTTCTTTTATCTGCGGCCTTAGCTTCAAACAAATCTAAGTTGATAGGACTACTGCCTTTGCCAATGGTCAATGTTACTTTGTTACCCATGGCTGCAACACTTAGGTCACCATTTTGAAAGCCATTCCTGCAACAAAAAGAAAGCATTTTAAAATTGATGTTTTGTATCATTTTAATGTGCGAATATAGTTCAGCTTACAAGTTTCTTTAGCAGTAGATCTGCCCCATTGTCAAGAGCATAAATTAAAATGTTGTTTGGTTCATTCTTACTGTTTTGATAGATGGGTTCAATCCCCATGGTGGTCGGGGATTTTTTTAGCTGGGTTACATAGGCGCCAACGTAAAAAAACCACCATGTATATCAGACATCCCACATATGTGGCAGTAGGAAAAACATGGAAGAATTTCATAATTGGAGGGGGTGTGTGTAGCAGGGTTCAGTATAAGGAAAATATATACTGCCTTGCTATATGAGCTAGCTTTTAGACTAGAGTAGAGTGTTTGCCTGATTTGGAACCGGGAGGTCCCGGGTTCAATCCCCATAGTGGTCGGGGATTTTTCAAGCTGGGTTACACATCATCCTCTTATCCATGTAAGAACTCATACCAGTTACAATGAAATTGGCCCAAGCAGTTCCGAGATATGGCTCCAGACACAAAAGTCTTCTGACAGAACAACAAAGGACAGAATGACAAGCCAAAAACTATATCCCTTCGCCTATGGCGGGGGATAATTATAAATAGAAATCACACACTATCACCAGCACCTCTTATTATAAATAATTGATTTATTGTCTAAATATGATAATCCTGCAACAGGTTTTCCTGGCAATTTGCATGTCATGCAGACGTTTTACCTGATTTTGTTGACAAATGCCTCTGTGGTGCTGATTTCAGCAAGTTCTCGAATGGTTTCCGCTTCTTCTTTGTCCAACTCGGTCTTCCACAAGGAAACTCCATCGCTTGCAAGCACAAACCAGGCTGGATTAGCGGGCGCAAGTCTTGTGAAACACAGGTATTTCTCGTCCCCATTCGTGACAACGCGATGTATTTCTGCGCAACCTGAGTCTTGGATTTGTTTTACAAATTCAGACATCTCTGTGTTTCCTTTGGAAAAAAGGTAAACAAACCTCGACCCGTGTCGTAAAAAAATCAAGTCATAATTACTGCAAAGGAAAATTTTGACATTTAATTGTCTGCTACACGAGAACATATCAGTAACTATATAAACATATTTTCATCTGACAATTTTTGTATCAATGATATTAATCGTTGTTTGAAATTGAAGAAGGAGGAAGTGGTAATGTCACTGAATGCTCACAACAAAAACAAATGATAGGCGTAAAAACATAATGGTATTGACTCTGTTTTCGGACACTATAAGGTTTCGGACACCCTTGAAGTAATAATATAAATTAGCATAACTTATAAAAAA
This sequence comes from Dreissena rostriformis, assembly GCA_007657795.1. Lineage (NCBI taxonomy): Eukaryota > Metazoa > Mollusca > Bivalvia > Myida > Dreissenidae > Dreissena > Dreissena rostriformis. The sequence continues at coordinate 85,893 of VMBQ01001520.1, forward strand.
ATATTTATATTGTCAAATTTATAATGATACTAGTGGATGATCAATTACCGAAGAGGACAGGTAACTTAAAACGATGTATTATTAGTTAAATATAGTTTGATCCTTTCAAATAAGCTTAATGTGTTGCAGAAAAAAATGATTTTAGTAAATGTTGCAAATTTTCACATTTTTCAAATTTGTATTCGTAAAATAGTTTATTAGATATTGTTTACATGTGTCAAGTAGAACTTTGCTGGGGATTTCTGTTCAATACTCCAGTAATCTAGCATAAAGTAAATCCTTGATACTACTCTATAAAATTGAAAATTATCTAATCTATGTGTATGCGTATTTCTTCTGACCTTGCAGTCAAGGATAACCCATGAAAGTGCAAGCACTTATTTCCAATGGGGTCCTTTGGTTTCAGAAGAGACAGCAAGCAGAAGAGACAGTATTGAGATACAAGGAATCCCGGTGCGATTCCCTAGCTCTTTGCGAATAGATGCCTTGTTTCTTTTACGTGCTCAGTGTATAGCACCGATACACGCGAGAATTACCTGGGTTTCATTCCAGTACATCTCAAGTTGGGTGGGAAACACTTGAAGCATTTCTGAAATTTCCAATGCCCCTGCCAGGGATTGAACCCACGACCTCTGGAATGGTAGACCGGAGTGTTACCACTCGACTACCGCACCACCAACATCTTACAATAACAAGATTATTTTTTTTGTGATACCTTTCTCTAGAACTACATATCATCAAAATTCTTTTTTCCCCAAGGACAATCGGGTATTGGAATGGCCTTCCATACAATGTTAAGAGCAGCACCAGCCTCAGTCAGTTTACTGCAGGTTTGGCCGCTGTCTCGAAATAAATATTAGTATCTTCAGTGCTTCCCACAGGAATTTTGTCAGGCGCCCCGGGGCAGATAGGAGTGGTTCGGAAGGGGTGACCCTCATGACGTTGATTAAAAAAAAAATTAACATGTCAATTGACATTCTGTGGTGCGTTATAACTCAAAGAAAAACAGCGTCAAAAGACGTCATTTGGTGCGCTATGACTCTTCAAGAAAATCCCCCAGTCATTTAAAAAGATATATTTTTTAATTGTTTTAAAACTTTCCCGCATAGATAGTAAAATCCCGACTCGAACGATTCCCAAATACATCCGTTTCAACCCGACTATTACTGCATACTTGCTACTTTTCAAGTTTCTATTTATTACCCGATAATCCTGTTAATCCATTTTTTAAGGCACTTTCTTGTAAATATTTACGATAAAAGCTCTCAATAATTTCTTTAACACAAACCTTGCCATTTGTCTATAGTATCAAATAATTTTCGGCATAAGTTGTTACAACGCTGTTTACACCCACGCTTTCTATGCAAATGACGCGACGTTGTACATGCTGCATAATTTTTGCGCCCTTTTTATTTAAAAAAAACGGTATACACAAAATAAATTTACACTGCTTATTTGAAGCAAGAATATTTCAACGTCGCGGTAACATTTACATTCGGAAGTGTGTTTCGGATTAAAAACGCATTAACATCGACTTACTAGAATGGGTTTCGGATTACAAATTTAATTGTTCCCATTTGAGATTTCAACAAATATTAACAGTTGCGTAATGAATTCGACGATGATTTGTTTAAACACTTCACGAGTCAAATACATGTTTTGACTGTATTATGCATGAAATTCACGTTGTCCACAAGGATTACGGCCGGTTGCCATCCTCAGTCTTCTAAGTAACAGGCCGAGATTTCTGTGGCACTCACATGTACGTCACGAGTCGTCTGCATGATTCAACTGCAGGTATTTCCTGCCTGCTTCTGTCGCTCATACAAAGCGTGCGCTCTCATTGGCCAATAATGATTTTCTAATACAACGACGCTCCGCCTTTAGGCAGGCTTTAAATGGGTAAAGCGACAAAGGATCGTAAATCAGCTTTCAAAATTTTCGGCGAAGGCAATATATCTCTTTGATTTTAAGCTGCAGTAACTGCCAAAATACACTGATCGGAAAAAATTTCAGGCGCCCCGCCGACTCTGATTTCGAAATGCAAGCGCCCCGCTGAGGGACCGTTAAATTGCCTGTGGAAAGCACTGTTTCTTGTTTTTATACTTTTATAATTGTTACCATGTTATTTTGTATGTCAATTAACATCACTTTCATGTACATACTCACTGTATAACAATTTTTAACACATGACGTAACATTCCGCTGTCCCCAGACAGACGCCTTACTTTTATAGCCAGCAATTGACTGTAGGCAGTAACGATGTAAAAGTAGAAGTAAAGGTGGCTGTGGTGTAATGGATATGGTGTCCGCCTAGCTACCAGGAGGTCACGAGTTCGATCCCCACTGTGGGAAAATTCTTTAGACCCTTAAGACACCAAGTACTGGTTCTAGGCAAATTCAACATGTGAGAGGACTGCTATGGATCCAGCATTAATTTGTCATAAATGAAACTAATGATGCATCATTACTATGAGATTTTCTGTTCATTCTGTTTCAGAATTTTTGCAACTCTGCTGTTTTAATGGGACCATCCTTTATGGAATATATTAGTGCACATGCGTTCAGTAGGGTAGATTATTTGACAGTCACGTGAAAGGAATCACATCAGCTGATTAGATAATATAGATAGGTACCAGTATATAATATAATTGCATAATCTAAAACAATTAAACGCATCTATATGAGCTTTGTTCTGGGCAAACTGGCCTTAATGCATGTCCATAAAGTGTTGTTCCAGATTAGCCTGTGCAATCTGCACGGCTAATCAGAGACCAGACTTTCTTCTTTTATGGAATTTTTCGTTTAAACGAAATCTCTTCCAAACGAAAATCCAGTCCAGGCGGAAAGTGTCATCCCTGATTTGCCTGTGGGGACTGCACAGGCTATCTTGGTCAACACTTTATGCAAATGCATTTATTATGAAACAAAAAGATTGAAGTGAATTATTGATATTGATTTTGAACATCAGTATGAAAAAAAGTCTGTTTGTTGTTCAATACTGTATTTTTTTTTTATTTCAGATAGTAAAAACCGTGTAGTAAATCTTGTGTGAAGATGGAAGGTGGACTAGAGGGTGCTATGGCAGTGGCTGCAGCATTCTGTATACAGGTACACAGGAACTTGTCCACAGATTATAACAATTTAGCCTTGCTCTGGGAAAACAAGGCTTAATGCACGTGCATAAAATGACGCCCTTTTGTTTGCCATTTTGGGAAATATGCAATTTCGGAATTGGGAATTTTTTTCTCGCGAAAAGTTCACTGATTTGGGAAAAACTACTTTAATATAACTCTTAATAATAATTCAAATTAGAAGAACAGAGGCCTGCATGCGTCTTTACTGTCAGTAATTAATGAACAAGTAATTCCATTGCTTTTATTCTGTTAAATATAACTAAATGATTATGGAATTAGTTGCCATGGAAATGAAAACAAAACTAACTTAACAGCCACAACAATTTCAGTACTTGCAGCTCCAAGCACTCTGATTTTTTTCACACCATGAATGTAAGTGAATAACATAATTAAATAAAATATACCGTACAAACACGTTATTTATCTTCGAAAAAGAGGGGGTATATTGATTTTGGCCTGTCTGACATTCTGTCTGTCATTCTGTCTCAAAACTTTAACCTTAGTTAAAGTTTGATAACTTTTGCAATATTAAATATAGCAACTTCATATTTGGCATGCATGTGTATCTCATGGAGCTGCACATTTTGAGTGGTGAAAAGTCAAGGTCATCCTTCAAGGTCAAAGGTCAATTATCATTGTATGTTTCTGTCCCAAAACTTTAACCTTGGTTAAAGTTTGGTCATAACTTTTGGAATATTGAAGATAGCAACTTGATATTTGGCATGCATGTGTATCTCACGGAGCTGCACATTTTGAGTGGTGAAAGGTCAAGGTCATCCTTCAAGGTCAAAAGTCAAATTTATGGGTCAAAATCGCTCAAAAGTGGACATAGTGTTTCACAAACACATCTTGTTTTA
>VMBQ01001520.1:89909-100429 GCA_007657795.1 Dreissena rostriformis
AAAAAAAAAAAAAAAAAAATGAATGTTTTATTGTACTTTGTTTATAGATGTTCAACAGTACATGATTATAAGTGTTTAAACCTAGAGTGCATTTTCCAGGTTTTAGCATTGGGAACGTCCCAGTCTATTGGGGTGTATAACATTGAATGGCTACGTTATTTCGACACGGGGGCGGCAGCAGTGTCGCTGGTGGGCTCGATCAACCTCGGTTTCTTACTTGGCGCAGGCATGTACTGGCCTCTAATTTTTATAACCAATTTCTTCAAAAGCATGAATAAGTAGAAATGAGCCTTGTTCTTGGAAGACTGGGCTTAATGTATGTGTATAAACTGGATTCCGCCTACACTGGATTTACTTTTAGAAAGACTCCTTTAAAAATAAAAATTCGGTAAAAGCGGAAAGTGTTGTCCCTGATAAGCCTGTGCAGACTGCATATGCTCATCCGGGACAAGACTTTACGCTCATGCAGTAATCCCAGTTTTGCCAAAGCAGGGCTCATATCATGAAGCCTATTTGTGGTCGATTGCAATTGTCCATTTAAAGAAACTTGGAAACTTCATACACATATAACCAGTGAATGAGAAAATGTTTGCATTAAGCCTCGTTTTTCCAGAGCGAGGCTCATATTTGCCTCCTTATATTTCAGGTCCAGTGTCCAGTCTGCTAATGTCCAGGTGGTCACATCGGAAGGTGGCCATGTTGGGTGCCGTCCTCACTAACCTGGGCCTCATTGTGATGCCGTTTGCACCGAACCTCGCCTACATGTACGCATTCTACGGCATTGTCACTGGTATATTAGCTTGCTTTGGGTGAAAGATAGGTATGAGCCTGAGAAACTGTGCGTTTATAGTGTTGTCCAAGATAAGCCTGTGCAGTCTTTCCCCCTACACTGGATTTTTGTTAAGAAGAGACCTCCTTTTAAAAAAATCATAAAAGCGGAAAGTGTCATCCATGATTAGCCTGTGTGAACTGCACAGGCTAATCTCTGATGACTTTTTACACACATGCGGCTCATTTAGTTTAATGAGAATTAGCAATTATTACACATTGCGAATGAAACTGTATTGGGTATTAAGAATGAATAATTATTTCAAATGAATTTTTATGTCCCCCAGTCTACACTGGGGGACATATTGTTTTTGCCCTGTCTGTTTGTTTGTTGGCACAAACTTTAACATTGGCCATAACTTTTGCAATATTGAAGATAGCAACTTGATATTTGGCATGCATGTGTATCTCATGGAGCTGCACATTTTGAGTGGTGGAAAGTCAAGGTCAATGTCATCCTTCAAGGTCAAAGGTAAAATATATGGGTCAAAATCGCTCAAAAGGGGACATAGTGTTTCACAAACACATCACTTGTTTAGTTAATTTCTAAATCTAGTATAAGATATGAAAAATAAATAAATTTAAGTCAGTAAGACTCATATGAACTTAATGTAATTCTTGTTCTAAACATATATTTTGATGTAACATGAAAACTTGACAGAATTAATCTGATTTAATTTTAATGGTATTGGAGCTTTTTGGACTTTAAGGATACATGTTGTTTAGTCAGTATTGACAATCACATGGATCATGTAAAAAACAATGACATGGATGATGTGAAATCAGTTGGTAATGCCCCTTCTAATAATTTTAAAGTGCTATTGGCAGGTCTTGTATGAGCTAAGTTATGTGAAAATGTGTCTTATGCCATATGTGGCAAGTCCGGTCAGGACCTACTCTGTCCCCTAAAAAGTACGGTAACGCAAGGTTTCGTGATCTCATTAGCGGACAGGGTAGCTCCTCACTGCGCAGGCTGGTCTGGTGATATTCTAGCCGCATATGTCATAAGACCCATTTTCGCATGACAGAGCTCTTATGATTGGACGTAATGATTGTACACCGTTTGTTCTGTGTTCCGCAGGTCTAGGCAACAGCCTGGCGTATGTGCCGTCTCATGTGCTCAGTGGCTTGCACTACAGCAAACACAGAAGTCTCGCTACAGGTAAGCAAGCCTTCGAACAAATGAGTTGCGCTCTGAGAAAACAGGGTTTAATGCATGTGCGTAAAGTTTGTCAAGAAAAGTCTTCCTTTAAACAAAAAAATGCCATGAAAGCGAAAAGTGTTGTCTATGATTAGCCTGTGCGTACTGCACAGGCTTATCTGGGACGACACTTAACACATACCATTAAACCCCCTTTTCTAAGAACGAGGCTGCTATGTATCTTGCCTTGACACATTATCAGACATTGCAAATTTTATGCCTTCTGAAAGTGGAGGCATTAAGTATTGCACTTGTGTGTCCGTCCGTACTTACAGACGTTCCAAAGCTTGTGTTTTGAATTTCTCTATAACTGCTGGGTGGATATAGCTCAAACTTACACAGTTTAATGACCATAATGTGTAGATGGTCGTAGAGGATGGACTTTGGGTTGCAACAATTTTTGGCAGAATTATGGCCCTTTGTCTGTTTTTCAACAATGGAATGCATTTATATACACCCAAAATGTTATGTTTTAACTACTGGTACTTTTTTTAATACCTAGGCCGATTTAGGTAAAATATTCACTTTTGAATGACCTTAATGTGTAGATGATCGTAAAGAATGGAATTTCGACTGCAACAAGTTATGGCAGAATTATGGCTCTTTGTCTGTATGTCCACTAAAGAATATTTACAATTATATAGTTTAAAAATTGTGCGTGCTTATCTCCTCTTACTGCTTGATTGATTTTGCTCAAAATTTCTGAATGTGTAGATGATCATTGTGGAAGGAATTTTTACTGCGACCAGTTTTTGCCCTGTGTATTGTTTTGTCTGCTGTAGAATACAGGTATATAGTTTATTTGTCTATGTTCAAACATGTGTAGTGGGGCATCAATGTCTGTATCACATTTCTAGTCTGTCTTGTGACTTGTGTGGTTTGCACAGCAGGTTGATTGCATGGGATGAAATGGCCTTTAGTAGTGGCTTGAACATCAGTTAAATATCTGTAAAGGAATGTTGCTTTTCTTGCACACAAAATCTCATAGCTTTCGATACAAAAAACACTTCATCCGACCAACTGTTTGTTTTGGGAAGCAATGCAGTCGGCACAGGCTAATCAGGGACAACACTTTCCACCTAAACTGGATTTTCGCTAAGAAGAGACTTCCTTTAAACAAAAAATGGAAAGTGTTGTCCCTGATTAGCCTGTGTAAAGTGCACAGGCTAATCTGGGTATGACGCTTTTCATGCATGCATTAGGGCCCTTATTGTGTTCCTCCACTACAGGCATTGCCACAGCGGGCTCTGGTTTTGGTTCCACGGTGTTCCCAATAGTGATGCATGAGTTGATCCAGTATTATGGCTGGCGTGGTTCCCTGTTCATCATATCTGGCCTGAACCTTCACCTGCTCATTTTCACTGCGTTGCTATGGCCGGTTCCCAAGAAAACACAGATGCTCGTTGCAAGGGCGGAAAATTTGGCGAAACTGGAATCTGCAAAAAACGCTGTTGACCAGAATGGGGATATTGAAATGAAAAGAGTTGCATTCAGTGGGTGTGTAAATCATGACAATGAGGATCAGAAAGGGGATACAGATGCTAGAGAAGTGTTGAATCAGCAAATGGACAAAGATAGTGAATGTAAGGATGAAGATCTTTGTGTTGAAAACGTGAATATAGAAAAAAATAACGTATCAGCACCACTAATGATGAATACGGAAAAAGCACAAGCATCATCAGTCAAACAGAAAACTACATGTTGTACCTGGTTTAAAAAGTATTTCAGTTCAGTGTTTACTACGGATTTCATCATATATTTTCTGAGTAATATATGTTGGAATGCAGGGGCAGCTATCATGCTGATATTCTGCCCTGAGTATTTGGTCTCAATAGGCCTAGATAGACAAGACTCATCCGTTCTATTCACACTGATAGGAGCTGGAAATTGTGTTGGATGCGTCTTGGGCGGGTTGCTAGGCAACATCAGGCATTTCAACCGCATTCATGTCTACATATTGGGTAATTTCGGGGCTGGTCTTTCTGTCTGTCTGATTCCGTGGAAGGCTACCCAGACGTTTTGGGGTTTGGCGATAATCGTCGTCCTGTTTGGGTTGATGTTTGGAATAATCTTGGGGCTTTTGGTTGTCGTGACGTCGGACCTGCTCGGTACTGAAGCGCTGGGCTATGGTTTTGGGTACCTGATGCTGAGCAATGGGATAGGAACGTTCAGTGGGCCACCTATTGCAGGTATTGTAATTATGTCAAAATGAGCCTTGCTCTGGGAAAACAGGGCTTAATGCATGTGCGCAAAGTGTTTTTTGCAGATCAGTCTGTGCAGTCCACACAGGCTAATCAGGGGTGACACTTTCCCCCCGTATCTGGATTTTTGCTTGAAAGACTTCCTTTAAACAAAAAATTCCATAAAAGCGGAATGCACAGGCTAATCAGGGATACATGTTATGCACATGCATTAACCCTTTGAGCGCTGGAACCAGATTTTGAAGGCCTTTGCAAACAGTTTGGATCCAGATGAGACGCCACAGAACGTGGCGTCTCATCCGGATCCAAACTGTTTGCTATTCTGATAGTATTCTTTGAAAAAATTCAAAGAAAATGCTAATTTTAGAAATTCAGCAGACGACATTTAAGCAGAAGACAAATTTCCCAGCATGCAAAGGGTTAACCCTGTTTTCCCAGAGCGAGACTCAAATATATTGTGGAAAGTAACAGTAAGTGATAACTGTGTAAAATACATGATTCTGCTGGTGTTATTATTTCATTAAACAGACTTTTTCGCAGGTTGGGGCATTTTTATGTGGAAGTACAGGGTTCCCTCTGGGCTTAAAAAAGTTGTCGCCAAAATGCTTTCTTATGCTCAGTGTTCTTTTATTTTTTACGTCTGTGACAAAAAGTTTATCAACTGTCGATTCGACAATCTGTGATTAAGTCCCATGAACTTGAAGAGTAAAATTTTGTGGAATAAAAATTTTCAGATAAAATTGAGCTTATTCATACAATATTGTCTCTTTTCCTTCATCAATGCCACTTTGATGATGTCTCTTTATCTATCATTCTATGATATCAATTGAGCCGCATTCTTGGAAAACTGGGCTTACTGCATTCTCGGAAAGTGTCGACCCTGATAAGCCTGCGCAGACTGAACAGGCTAATTTGGGATCACACTTTACGCACATGCATTAATTCCAGTTTTCCAGGGACGAGTCTCAATTGTTTATTTTTTCAGGTCTGTTGATAGACTCGTTCAAGAATAATGACTTGGCCATATTCCTGTCTGGTGGATTCTCAATCCTGGGCGGGGCAGTCATGTGCCTGGTACCACTGAGACGACGATTCTGTCACACCCCGCGCCAAACAGTTGTACAGTGTGAAGAGGAAATAATAGTGTCACCTGACAGATGATGGAGGAGTTACTGATTGAAGTTTATCAGTTATAAACTGTGATAACCTTCTCATATAAACTATGTTTACGTGTGATGATTGTCTCAAATGATTGTCCCACAGGACAGGTGATTGGTTAGTGAATGATTGAAGTACATGTCAAAGTGCTAGATATTTTGTTATTGATTGAAGATTTGTCGAGTAGATGTTTCACCATTTATTGAAATTTTAAGTGAATGTCAAGTAAATGTTTGGTGATTTTGTTTCAAGTGTGTATCAAGTGTAAGTGTTGCGATTAATTTAAGTGTGTATGAAGGAATATGTTTCTGATGAATCCACATGCATAGCCAGTCTGATGTAATTAAGCAAATTGTATATGATCACAAAGTCTGTGTTTTATGAATTATTGGGGATTTAGTGGTGTGCATATCAAGTCTTCAACGATAAGTGTCTAGCTCATAAAATGCATTTTAGGTATTTTTATACAATTATAATACAGACTGCTAGAATGTATTTATTAAGGATGTCAAAACTATTCCAATATTTGATTTAATTATTGTCATTCAAATATCTGAAATGTCGTTCACATGTTCAAGGCAGGAAAAAAACTAAAAGTACTATTGTGGAGACATGATCATCATTGTGCCATACATCTTTATTTGCAATCCTTTAAACAATCAGAATCCTCATTTCTGNTGGTTTTGCTTGATGTCGATCAATAGATTGAGAACGGATTGACGGATTGGCTTGATACTTCACATGTGCATTGGCCTTGGACAGTAGATGACCTGTATTGAAATTGTGGTCACTAGGTCAATTTCAGTGTCACAATTAGTGTGAAAATCGTTTCCGATCAATAGCTCGTTTACAAATTGAACGATTGGCTTTATACTTCACATGTGCATTGACCTTGGGCAGTAGATGACCCCTATTGAAATTGGGGTGACTATGTCAAAGTTCAAGGTCACTGTCATGATAAGTGTGAAAATTGTTTCCGATCAATAACTCTTCAACCAATTGACCGATTGACTTGATACTTCACATGTGCATTGTCCTTGGCGANGGGGGGGGGAATGTCTCTGACCGCGGAACTCATGTTTTTTATTATCATGTTGTTTTGATTGTTTGACAGTTTGCTATGACAGTTTGTTCATCCCCTGTGTGCGAATGCGTGCATAACATTTTTCGTCACATGAAATGTGACATTGCTTTATATGAGAGTTCATGATTAACTTTACTAGATTATACAACTCACCCTGTCATGATAAATTGCCCCAAGACAGACGACAACAAGAGCCCCTCAGGATACTTTCCTGGACTTTGCTCACATTATCCAGTAGAGCTTAGTAAACTACTAGTTATAACCTATTTATTTTAGCTCAATATCATCGAAAGCAAAATTTTGCCTATTGAAACACTCTCAAGTCTATTTCCTTGGAAGAACCAGTACTTGATGTCTTCCGAAAGATATTTTAGAAGTTAGAGTTTTCAGAGTTAGGATTGAACCCCCCGTGCCTAGGTGGATACCATATCCATAACACTAGTAGAGCTTTCCAGATCCACATGCGCCTCTTGTTCACTTATACTTGTCATTATATTCATGTTTGAATCTGTTAAAGCACATCTTTTTTGTGCATAATTTATTTCAATAAGTGTTATAGTTATTTGTTTTTACAGTATTTTTTATTATTCATGACAATTTTATCATAAGTTAATGACTAGTTCTGGCTACCATAACTTTAAATGTCGCTTTTTATGATTTTTGACTGGTGCGACTTTATATACAAGTCTGTCAATACTATATAAACTGTTTGCTGAAGTTTCTTTAGCTAGTTAATGAAATGAGAGTTTCACTAAAAGGTATAAACTTGTATTTGTTTTTGTGTCCAAAATATTTTAACTACTATCTCTAGATCTTTCCCTATGAAAATATTGATATATATTTTATATATTTTCTGAAATTTTCATAAATGAAACATGGTAAATAGATAGTTTTGGCCCATTTAAAGATTGTAAGAAAACTAGTGAAACACGACACTTGTTATGTTATTTAGGGGTAATGACTACCAGAATATTTCAACAGTGATCTGAAATTTGATGTTAACTTTTTTTATGTATGTTTTTACATTAAGGTTTTCAAATGATGTTTATATTTTTAACACCTTTGTAAATAGTTGTTTTTAATATCCATATTTGCCATTTTATAACTAAAATGCTTTTAAAGTTGCAATATCAATACAATTGATGGCATGAAATTCTGCAGTTAAAGGACTGTCATAAAGAAGCATCCTTCTTAAGAAGATGTGCCAAATTTCAGCTTCATAGGTCAAGTTACTACACGTATGCAAACGGATATAAAATCCACTCAACGAATAAATTAGCCCGCGGTAGATTTAATTTTATATAACCCTTTGCATGCTGGGAAATGCTGAATTTCTAAAATTAGCATTTTCTTCGATTTTTTTAAAAAGAATACTATCAGAATAGCAAACAGTTTGGATCCTGATGAGACGCCACGTTCTGTGGCGTCTCATCTGGATCCAAACTGTTTGCAAAGGCCTTCAAAATTCGGTTCCAGCACTGAAAGAGTTAAACCAAGGTAAAGTGCATCCGCAAAAACAGATATTGGCGTGTGCCATCTATCGAAATGTTTTTACACAAGTTTAAATTGGGGCAGACATAGTGCATCAGAGCAGTTAATTTCAAAATGTCCAGTTCATTCTATTTTGTCAAAATAATAGGTTTGTTATTGATATTGCAATTTTAAATATGGTGAAAAAAAGAGGTTTTGTTTCAAAATGAAAAAATAGATGACATAATGTTTACCAGTTTTGCCCAACGTTAATTATACTTATTCCGTGACACATCTTTGTTATTGATTCATAACCAAAGATAATTATACTAATTCTGTGACACATCTTTGTTATTGATTCGTAACCAAGGATAATTTTACTTATTCTGTGACACATCTTTGTTATTGATTCGTAACCAAGGATAATTATACTTATTCTGTGACACATCTTTGTTATTGATTCGTTACCATGAATGCTTTTAATTTATTTCTTTGTTAATGTTGTTTTAAATATATTTAAAAATAAAATCTGATAAGGAAGATTTAAAACTGTTATTAGATATTTTTATTTAAATGGGATTAAATATACTCTTAATTGTTAAATACTGCAAAATCATTATAGTTTGTGTGCCATTAATTTTTCGTTGATTTCATTAAATGACTTATCCAGGAATTTAAGATCCCAACAAACAAATGTTCAAAAAAATTAAAACAACATTACCGTAGACACGAAAGACATTAATATCACATGTAATCCACATGATCTTGCAATATCTGGGCCATGATATACACAATTTTGTACCCCATGTGCAATTTGTATCATCCTACGTTAAAAATTACATAAGTTATGCCCCTTTTCAACTTACTACCATCTTGATTATGAATATACTCTTTTTGCATATTATTAAACCAAATGTTAGAAGTTAATGAGTGTATACCAGAATTGCAGTGCATGTCTGTCAACAGACACAAACTTGTTCACAGGCGTTCTCCTTCACTGTTCTACGTATACCATTCAAACTAGTGGGCATTCTTCCTTAAGTGTATACGTGGTGTGTGGGGGGNGGTTGATCCTTATGATATTAAGTTGTGCATGTGCAATTTTTATCATCCTACATTAAAAATTACAAATTAATGTTTCCACTTAAAACTTCCTATGACATCAGGATTAATCATGTACAGTTTAAAGATTATTTTACCCTATTAAACAATGTCAAGGTGTGTGTACAGGAATCACCATGGCATGGGTCCCCTTATAACTAACAATTTCTAAAACATCAAGGAAGATATAACAATATGCGATGGCGGGGTTATTTGTCACTACTGCGACAAATTCTAGTTGTTATTGTACTGATTCACATTTTTGCCTCTCATGCAAGGACAGACAAGTGCATAGCTTGATGCTTCCTTCTCTGTAGGGGCATACAATTACATGTTATTAGATTTATTGAGGCTTGCTGTGGGAAAACTAGGCTAATGCATGTGCGAAAAGTGTGGTCCCAGTTTAGCGTCTGCACAGGCTTATCAGGGAAGACACTTTCTACCTAAATTGGATTTTTCGCTAAACAGAAATTTATAACGAAAAATACCATAAAACGAAAAGTGCCGACACTTTCTACCTACACTGGATTTTTCGCTAAATAGAAATTTAAAACGAAAAATACCATAAACGAAAAATGCCGTCCCTGATTAGTCAGTGCAATATTTTGCATCTTGGCTGTCAGAGACCAAGATCACCAAGTGTGAAATTACAAACACACAAGGCGGCCTTTTGTTCATTTTAAAAGAGTGAAATAAATTATAAATTTTAAGAGCATATGAATATTTTCAAGATTTATTTCTCTCAAATATGCTTACTGTTTAAAATAAATAAGACAGAACATTTTACACAATCAGTAACAGTAATCAGAATAATAAAAAGTATACTTCCATCTTGATACAAAAAATTATTCTGAAAATCCTCAACATTCTATTACAGAAATAAATAAACGATACAACAAAATGCTTCACCCAACAACAATTTTTAAAAGCTGAAGCCATTATATCGGGGTGATTATCCAGAATATATATTTTTGAAATGGTATTAATATATAAACGAGTATAAGTGATAAGGGTGTCATAATACAGTTTAGAAGCACAAGAATTTAAGCATGTTACATTGGCAAAACTGATGGTTAAAGGTTCAACAAACAAAATTAAACATATCCTCAACACATGGTCAGAGATCAGAAAAATGCTGTCCCTGTTTTGTTGGAAATTGTGGCGTGTTCTGAGAAAACTGGGCAAAATGCTTGTGCGTAAAGTGTCATCCCAGATTAGCCTGTGCAGTCCGCACAGGCTAATCAGGGACAACACTTTCATCCTAAATTGGTTTTTTGCTAAGTAGAGACTTCATTAAAACGAAAAATGTCATAAAAGCGGTAATTGTCATCTCTGATTAGCCTGTGCGGACTGCACAGGCTAATCTGGGATGACAATTTACGCACAAGCATTATGCCCAGTTTTCTCAGAACACGACACATATTTTCAATCTTAAGAACATCGGTAGCTACATCGTTTTCTGTAAATCGTCACTCTG
>VMBQ01001520.1:108472-146660 GCA_007657795.1 Dreissena rostriformis
ATAAACAGTTTTTTTCATGATAGTTATAAAATCTGGTTTCTATAACAATCAGAACGTTCGTGACTAATCCGAAAGTAGGTCAAAATATTGGTAAAAAAATCCCCAAAAGTCAGAGTTCACTTTTTAACACTTGACTGGATTAATACAAATTAACGTGCTTATGTCGTAATGTTTGTTCCCAAATTCTGGCTAATTGCCAACGATACTTGCCAACGTTTTTACGGGTGGTCGGTAGTCGAGTGGTAAAACACTGGTCTACCATTCCAGCGGTCGTGGGTTCAATCCCTGGCCGGGGCACTGGAAATTTCAGAAATGCTTCAAGTGTTTCCCACCCAACTAGAGATGTACTGGTATGAAACCCAGGTAATTCTCGCGTGTATCGGTGCTATACACTGAGCACGTAAAAGAACCAAGGGATCTATTCGCAAAGAGCTAGGGTATCGCACCCGGATTCCTTGTATCTCAAAAACTGTCTCTAATACCCGCTGTCTCTTCAGCAAAACCAAAGGACCCCATTGGAAATAAGTGCTTGCACTTTCATGGGTTATCCTTGACTGCAAGGTCAAAATAAATACATACACAGACCAAAACAATTTACAAATAACATTGTTACGTTGTCATTGGAATCCTTGTTATCAGAACTCACTAATAATACATGGTACATTTGTACTCAAACTACAGTTCAACATTTCTGTGACATATCCAAGTAACATATGAGAACAATTAACATCAGTTGTGCAAAACACGGATCAATAACAAGCACTTAAATCTTGCTGAACAATAGTAAAACGTAAAAGGTGTACCTACACCCACTATCACACCCTTCGACTTAATGACTGTTCATGTCACAGATTTGCTCACAAGTATGCCCATAATGGTCTTGCGGAACTCACACATTTCACATCTGTGCTTGGTGCACAAGAAATGCTGATAAAATAAGTTTTGTTACATATTTCAGAAAGACGATGACTACCTTATGCCTAAGTAAAACATATAAAAGAATAAATAACAGAACAAAATAATCACAAAAACTATTTTCAGATTAAATGGATTTAATGTTGCACCATTACAGCAGAACTGTACCGCAAGTTCTTTGCAAGGCTGATGCTCACAACATTTTTCACTTTTATTTCTCAGTATTTGTGTGTGTTGTTCTCATAACATGCATTACACAAATCCACATGAAAACTACTGGCAAAATCTGATCAAAATGTGGCCCACATATTTGTCAACATTAAACATTTCATGAAATGTATGATCAATTTTTCGTTTTAAACCGAAGTAAATACCCACTGCAAACTCATGTAGGATCATTTGTCTACCTTGAACCGTGCATCCGTACACCTGTTGAAACCATGTATGACTAAGTTTTTATCTGGAAATGTACTGTGTTACATGGTGAAAACACGTGTGACCAAAAGCACCAATGGTTAACTTTCTGACCATGTTTACACCTTAAACGATATTTAACTACACTGGGGTCCAGTATTCATTGTTTCAACATGAGTAACTAGAACTTTGTCACAGAAGTGACGTATACCCCCATACGCTACATTGACACAGAATATTTGTTCACAAAATAAGAGAAGCTAATTTATGGTGATTTTAAAGAATTATTATGCCATTATAATTTATGGCCATTTTTGACCTTTGACCTCAAAGTAAGACCTTGACCTTTGAGATATCGACATCATTCTTTCGCGGGACACACCGTCCAATGATGGCGAACAAATGTGCCAAATTATTTTGAAATCTCTAAATGAACAACAGAGTTATGGNTTTAAAGAAGAAAACATGTGACACTATGTCCCCTTTTGAGCGATTTTGACCCATATATTTGACCTTTGACCTTGAAGAATGACCTTGACCTTTACCACTCAAAATGTGCAGCTGCATGAGATACACATGCATGCCAAATATCAAGTTGCTATCTTCAAAAGTTATGGCCAATGTTAAAGTTTGTGCAAACAAACAAACCAACAAACAAACAAACAAACAAACAGACAGGGCAAAAACAGTATGTCTCCCAGTATAGACTGGGGGACATAAAAATGCCAATATAAACCATTGTGACCCTGGGGATGTGGCCAGTTAAGGCCCCAGGGGAATAATTTGTACAATCTATAAATGAGGACCACATATCAAATATTGAAGATCCAAGTCATGTGGTTTCACAGATTTTTACAGTATATATATAATAAAAGTAGTTTAGCTCCAAAGACCAACAAATGCAACAGATCAGAACCATGGACAAATGGCAATCATATTTAGATCAAACTGTAACATTATCAAACAAGAGCACCACATAGCAGGTGCCAACGCTCGGCTGTGGGTGCATTTTTTTTTTAACTTGACCTTGAAGGATGACCTTGACCTTTCACCACTCAAAATGTGCAGCTCCATGAGATACACATGCATGCCAAATATCAAGTTGCTATCTTCAATATTGCAAAAGTTTTGGCCAATGTTAAAGTTTTCAGACAACGCGGACAGCGGACGGCTGACGACGAGCTGGCTATGACAATACCTCGGGTTTTCTTCGAAAACAACCGAGCTAATAATCAAGCTTGGTTATCATGTGTTTAGTAGTTTAAGAGCACATGCATTACATAAATGACTTTACTAAGACCATGTGGTAATGTTTGTGATTTTGGATCAACGCAAATTTGTGTTTGAAAGAAGTCTGTTCTTAACTAAAATCCTGTTTAGGCGGAAAGTGTCATCCCTGACAGGCTAATCTGGGATGACACTTTATGCACATGCATCAAGCTCCATTTTTCCAGAGCGAAGCTCATTTCTTAAGAGTTAACTCTTTGCATGCTGGGAAATTTGTCGTCTGCTAAAATGTTGTCTGCTAAATTTCTAAAATTAGCATTTTCTTTGATTTTTTTTCAAAGAATACTATCAGAATAGCAAACAGTTTGGATCCTGATGAGACGCCACGTTCTGTGGCGTCTCATCTGGATCCAAACTGTTTGCAAAGGCCTTCAAAATCCGGTTCCAGCGCTCAAAGGGTTAATATTAATCATGACACTGAGAAATACCACCAAGTGCACACATACCTGTGAGGTAGGTATTATGTGAGGAGTTGATGAAGTAGTGACTCAGGGGCTGGCTCATGTCCTGGTTGAGGTCCAGGTGCTCCGCTGGTATCAGGTTGTTGTCCTCCCCCATCAGAAACTTCAGGAACCCCTCCTGGGAAAAATGACCTGCAAAATGGTTGTCAGACCAACATGTTAACAATATCAAGTTTGATATTACACATCACCTTTTTGTGTGATAAAAAGGCATACAAAATGGATACACTTCGCTATATATATATATATATAATTATTTATGCATTCTGAGATAACAATCATTTTATAGCATGGCACATGTTTGTTTAGCCATTTTCTGTTTACATTTCGAAGGCATTATTGTGAGTATTCTCTCTATAAATGATTTGGACAGGGCTAGGTACTTTATTTTATTGTATGGCTCCCATGTGCTGAGTTTCATACCAACTCTGTGTTTTAACTTTTTCTGACTTGTTGCTAATTTGTTTCCAAAAAAATTCTCATTTCATATTAAATTATATTTGATAAACTTAATGAATACATAATTTACATTTTATTAGGAATACAGTTTTTTCTTGCCAAAGACCCTTTAAAATTTGTTGAAAAGTACATTTCATTACGCCTTTTAATTATGTGCCTTAATGCCTTATATTTAAGAGACTTATTTTAAAATCCTGTCCACAGTTTAGACGTCACACAACCATTACAGACTCTACATCAGCGACTCTTCAATTCTGTTCTTGGTAAAAAGGCATACGTTCAGTCCAATACAGCCAGTCTTTCCTAATTTAATGCACTACATTATGCAAGTTCTTATCAAATCCTAGTGAGGGAATTTCTTGGAAAATCCTCCAAATAGATCTTTCCAAGAATTTACCTTTATACAGTTCTGTGAATGGATTTATAAGCACGGGTAAAGAATTCAAGGTTTTACGTCATTTTAAAGTTTAAAATATACAGTTAAATAAATATGCTCCAGACACAATTGCTGCCTTTAAAATTCACGACAGTGATAATAATAAGGCATTGTGATACAAGCAAGATACAGAATGAAGAGGCAAATTAAATAGCATAGTAATGACTATCAAATGTTTTCATCAGATGACATCATTTATTATCAAATATTGATCACTAGAAATTCTTAAACAGAGAAAAATGGAGAACAAATCACATCTCCTGATATGGTCCAGATTCACTGTAAAAAAAAACATGATTTAAAAAAAAATCATTATTTTACAAGTCATATTGCCCACAATAATTGATGAAAATCTTAACCAGATAAAAGTGCTAAAAAAAAAAACATTCATCATAAAAACCTGTCTCATTTACAACTGTTTTATCAAACAGATTTTCAGGAATTTGAAGGTAAACGTTATAGCACTAATACTTATGTCTTATCACGTGGCCCTGCCCATATTGCCAGATAATAGTTATAACATTGATAGGTTATGATATTATTTTTATAGAAAGACATTGCTAATGTGTTGTTTTCAAAGTAATCAGTTGCAAGATACAACAGAAAGAATTCCAGAACTAGCTACTGCAAGACACATTTTAAAACTGAAATTAAAACACAAAGTAACCAGAAGTCAAACCAGTCTGAATGAAACAAATGACTATACTGCAAATAACAATGACTGAGAAGAATAAACAATGACAAAAACAAATGACAAAAATATGGCTAAAAACAATGACTAAACAAATGGCTAAAGTATGACTAAAATATGACTAAAACAATGACTAAATTATGACTAAAACATGATTAAAATATTAACAAAATATGAAAATGCATGAATTGAAAAGGTTTTATTGAACAAATGATTTATGTTTGTGTTTAACTGTGTTATCTTTTTCATTTTCCGGCTAAAAGATCCTACATTCTCATCCAAATGATCCCACATTCCCTGCCAAATGATCCCACATTCCCTGCCAAATGATCCTACATTCTCATCCAAATGATCCCACATTCCCTGCCAAATGATCTAATATTCCCTGTCAAATGATCTTACATTCCCTGCCAAATGATCTCACATTGGCTGCCAAATGACCCCATATTCCCTGCCAAATGATCCCACATTCCATGGCAAATGACCCCTTATTCCTTGCCAAATGATCCCACATTCCCTGCCAAATGATCCCACATTCTCATCCAAATGATCCCACATTCCCTGCCATATGACCCCATATTCCCTGCCAAATGATCCCAAATTCTATGGCAAATGACCCCTGATCCCCTGCCAATTGATCCTACATTTCCCACTACCGTATTTGACCATGTATACCGCGCAGTTTTTTACCTCAAAGTTTCCCATTAAGAAGTTGATGCGCGTTATACATTGGTACGAAGCAATCCTGGTTGAAAAAATGTGAAAAAGTTATTTCCTAAATGTAAATGAGCGTAAAAGCTGCCATTTTGTTATTTCAGACAACTACAGAAAACTACACCCTATAATCTTATAGAGTGAAGGGGCTGTTGTCGAAACAACAAATATTGTGCAAAGTAGGTACGAACGGGGTAGCAACAGTTTGGACAAAAATTTAAATGTTTGAATAAAATGTGAAATAATGTCTTTATTTGTGTTTTTACACGTTTTTATTGACGACTTTCGATCAGGGTTGTTGTCGTCATAGCGGAGAGCAGGTAAAGGTAGGTGTGAACGAGGTCTTTTCGCGGGTATTGGTAGGTGCGAACAGGGTATTTTTGTACTTTGAAATTGAAAGCTTTTATTGAGCAATTTGTGCCACAACTTGTTGAGACGCTAATTGGCATTTGAGACACTAATTGACATTTGAGAACGTGAAAATATGCAATCGCACCTCAGTGTGTATAAATATTGAACGTTCAACAGTGTTTTGTTAAACGTTCATTTGCTATCGTCTTTACGAGTTTTTATTCATCTTCAAATTAAAAGCCCAGGCTTTCCCCGAGGAAGAATTACATGATGTACATGATTTCTTATTTGCCATGTTTTACATGAAATGCACGAGGACTGTTAATTTGTTGTTGGGAAATTACAAAATTGTCAGAAAAATATAGTGCTATGCAACCCATGCTCCGTATCATAATGACGCTTCCTATTGTTGGATACAAAATTAAGCTTTTCAATGAACCGGATTATTGATTGCGCAATAGTAAAAATGGCGGCCATTTTCGGTCTTTTTGCTAGTTTTTTTGGTCTTAAATTCTTTTTTTTCTCCATTTTGGCTTTTAAAAATTGGGTGCGCGTTATACATGGGTGCGCGGTATACATGGTAAAATACGGTAAATGATCCCTCATTCCATTCCAAGTCCCCCATTTACCGCAGAATGGTCCCACATTCCCGGTCAAATGATCGCTCAAAACCCAACAATTTGGTCTCACATTCCCTGCCAAATGATCCAACATTTCCCACCAAATGATCCCATATTCCCCATCAAATGATTACTCAATATACATAAAATGGTACTTAATTCCCTATCAAATGAGCCCACATTTCCTAGGATGCTATTTTAAACCAATCTTTCTGCTCACATTGGAGAATTAATGCTGGACTGATTGCTCTTCTAGTTTTAAGGTCCACCTTACATGGGAATGCTTTACATTTTCGACTTTGAACAATTGAATGCCATCTGAAACAATAGGGGACTAAAACATTACGCGTGAAAACCATATAATAAAGTCTAAAGAGTAAATGTTAAACGCTATCCATTGCCAGAGACCAATCAGCTAATATTCTGTAAAGAGCTAGTTTGCAGCCATGGAAATATTAAACATTGTGATGATACCAAAACATTTCTATAGGTTTATAATAAATTGCATGTGAAACCCTCTGGGAAATTGTGATCTTTATTGTGAAACCCTTCGGGAAATCATGACATTATTTTGCTCTTCATTAAGTGATATATTTTTCAATAAAATGAGTAGAACAATCAACTAAGACCTATAAATTCCATGATTCCATTATGGGCCTACTACTAAAGGTTCAAGACCATAGAAACATGTTTGACATTAAATTTTACCTTGACCTTTAACCAAACTATCAAAGGCACCAATTCACTTCAAACAATATAATCTATAAAACAACTCAATAAATGACAAAGTTTATTCTACAGTTCGTCCACAATATATGCCATTACAGTGAAAACTCTCCTGCAAATAATAAATGTGTTGCTTTGTTGTTGTTTTTTCAAAACAGATGTCGGTATAGAAAATAACAGAAAAAAAGTCCAGCAAACATTTGTAAGTCATTCTTATTTAAGGTTATTTAAACTTTTGTACTTAAAACCCTAGTTTCATTCCTCTGTATTTAAGAACTCAAAAGAGCTGTTTTGTAGCTGATAATTAGTGATACACAGAAAACAAGTTCTTAATGGCGTATTTTGGACTTCAGAATATATACACAGTAGAACATAATAAGATATCAGCATTCAGAATTTCTACGAAGTGAAATATAAACAAATATCAGCATCTATTACAAATAACTCGTCAAAACCACTGCAATTGCTACTGAACAAAATATGCATAATAAACATAATTTCAGAAGGTAAAATGACAACTTAATCAACTTAACCCTTTGAGTGCTGGAACCGGATTTTAAAGGCCTTTGCAAACAGTTTGGATCCAGATGAGACGCCACAGAACGTGGCGTCTCATCAGGATCCAAACTGTTTGCTATTCTGATAGTATTCTTTAAAAAAAATCAAAGAAAATGCTAATTTTAGAAATTTAGCAGACGACATTTTAGCAGATGACAAATTTCCCAGCATTCAAAGGGTTAATACTGTATACCATTGCAAATGATAACACTTTCATATTACAACTGTCATACATTGTGACTCAGATATGAACTTACATGCAAATGAGGCAGTGCGTTTTCCATTATAGAAAAGTTAAATTTACCATGTTTCTGTATAACCTTACATTTATTAAATGTGCCTTTAACACTAGCAGTAACAGCGAGCTTCAAATGTGAATGCTGGATACCTTTGAATCTTATAGTTTACCTTTCAAAAACAATATTAATAATCATTATCATCATCATAATCATCATCAGCATCATAATCATCAATATAATCATCATCACCATAATTGTCATCATCATAATCATCTTATTAAAAACATAAAACTATATTGCTAAAATATGTTCAATTACTTTAACAATATTTAAGAACTTCTAAAGGTTGAGCTCAATAAACTTCAGTTTCCAGAATCCCCAGACTTCAGTTCCATAATATTTCACAGAATTTAAGATTGTATTACAGATATTAAATGAATAATCTGAAGTCAATAAGAAAAGGTTATCATTTGGAATGGTACAAACAGAAAATTATTATAAAAATTGACACAATCTTGCATGAACTCAGTGTCTGAAAATGTCAACACTTTGTGCATTAAAAGACTCTTTTAAGAATGATTAAAAGACAAATCTGATCAACTTAAAAGAAATCTATAAATTTAATAAATATAAATTACAAACTTAATTCCCCATGTTGAGAAAACTGTTACTTATTTACAATAGTTATCCTGATCAATAATACAAAAGAAAAGTTATGCGTACATATTGCTTTCATTTTATCGACCATTTTCAGAACTGAGGCACGATTGCGTCATTTATCTTTCTACCATCAAATAAAAAGCACTGATTTAAAAATAAGCAGCATGTCAAAGTACTTTCTATCAGTAAACTTCACTAAAAATTCTCCAATGAACACCACAGTGTGCAGTGTGACAATGTGACTTTGTGTGATTTGTGCATTTAAAAGCATTGTACAAACTCATAATACATACTGACATTATATTATGTAAACATGCTTTCAATGTATGCTTTGAACATACAGTACTCTCCACATGTTGTTAACACTTTTCTTTTTCCTCTGCGGACATTTAATGTTTTGCTGAAACCTTTGTCATCGTTTCACAGTTGTTTTTTTTGTGTGAAGCATTAAATAAAGAATGAAAAAGGGCAACTGCAGAGGGCAAATTTTAACTCTTTTAAAAGTTGCCCTCCAGGGTTTCCCTTTCAAAGGCTTGATTGCCTTCTTGAAAAAAAGGTTGGTAGAGAAGTTGTAGCTTTACAACTTATGAAGTGCATATATATAAACACACGGGTCAAATACACATTTTTGGCAAAACAGTGTCATTGTTGTTGGTGTTTTCATTTGGTTGCTCATTTGAGAATATCACACACTGGTAACCTAGAGACCATGCATATATGGCGTTGCCTTGGCAACCATGCAAAACTTACCTTCTTCAGGACCATCTTTTGAAGAGATTCACAGAATAAAGTTAGTTATAGCAAGTAGCATAAGAGATGGCAATAAGACAGACACATTCTGCTTACCACAATGTGAACACTAAAAAAATGAATAGATCAGGAAAGATACAGAAAACAGAGTATTATATAAAATACGGCATAGTGTAAGAAACTTTCACGATAATTCATACACACAAATATATCTTTATCATGAATGATGGTCTAAGTAAGTCAATTTAACTTAAGATAAATTTATGATAAATTTTGTGTTCATAATTTGACATTTAACAGTACTAGAACATGAGAATCATAATAAAAGAATATTATAGAAGACTGTCAGAAATAATACATCCGACTTAATTACAATTATTGCCATCCCTCAATTTCCATAAAGCGGTTAGTAAATATTGCTATATTAGGCTGCCATATAAGATTATAACAAGTGTATAAATTATGCAGTGTTTGCATTAATTGCAAGTGAATTTAATTATAAAGCTGTCTTTAGTACAATGACCGTGAATGCACAATGAATTGTAGGATTAAAGAAAGTATGATACAAAGAAATATATATATTTCCAAATTAAACTTGACAGAATCTTATCATCATCTACAGATACCTTTATTTCAGGACAACAGAAGGTAAAGATAGCGATGAACATAGAAAACAGGATCAATTTTAGACTATTGCTGCAATCTAAATGGCTTATTCATTTTAGTTAAATGGATTATAGAAGCATGTACAAGAATTTATGTAAGGGATTTTACCACATTTGTTTTTTTAATACTACTACTACATGTATATAGAAATAACGTGTTATTTTACTTACTTCTAAGGCAATATTTGTAAGTTACAATTTTGTTTCTAAAACATGTTTTATTATGTCCATGGGAAATATAATTATAAATATCCATTTAATTTTTCTTTAAAATCATGAAAACATGTACAGAGGTCCAAAAGATTCATTCTAAAGATGGTCAGCAATTTAGAATAACCCGCTATCAAAGAGTGGACACTTTCATACCAAAGATAAAATATTATTTTTAACAAAAAGCGGACACAGAGAAATTTTTCAAAACATTCAAAGTCTTGTATGCAACACATGCTTAGGAAAAAGAATGTTCTTATTCAATACAGTTTTTCTAAAGTCCTTAAAAATATACCAGATTAAAATTACAATGCACAAATATTAAACATAGCTTGGAAGTTAATATTAAAAGTTCTGCAAAGTAAGACGTTTCATAACAGAACATTTTCTACCCCACCACAACCAAAAGTATGATTAGGCTTAATCAAACTTAAGCATTTACATGAGATTTTCACATGCAAGCTACCCTACTTTATTTCTTGTAGTGTTCATTAATAATATGCTTAGTGAGTGTAAAACCTATGCATCTAATATGATTACAAATGTTCAGCAGATACAAAAGTTCCCACCCTCGACCTACGCAATTTTTGTTTCACACTAGAGAAACATTTTACAGCTACGATCTTAACCCTTTGCATGCTGGGNTATTTTTTTTCTTCAAAAAATAGATAAGCTAAAAAGCAATGGAGACTAAGAGATGTATGTATACTTATATAGAGTTGCATAGAAACGACAGTAGGTCAATAGCTCACCAAGGCCCCAATCTTTCCATTAAACCTGCTCTTGCCAAAAAAAGCAACAACATGTATCCATGGGCAGATATGTAAATCTGAGGTTAAAGTAACATAAATTAAATGTACACAAGGACAGACATTTCACACTTGAAAACTTGTTAAATGTGTGACATAGAAGTACAACTACATCGAATTTGTCCAGAAAAATAACCACAGTTCTGATTTTTCTCTGCTACAAAGATGTCATTTTCAATGTATGATCCTTTTTACTATAATGTATTACAATGCTTACACAACATTATGTGTATATGTGATATATTTCAATACAGCATTTTAGTAGTCTTGTTCTATAATCTAACGTTTTCCACATTATTCTGATTTCACTGCCAAAGGCAAAAAAAATCTTGTCATTATTTTAGAAGACATAATACAAACAACAAAGAATAGTCATTTTTCAATCATACAAGTCAATCATTGGCTGGAAAAATCATTTCAAAGTAGTGTTTAGTAGGCATGCATGGCTAACTGTTTTATACTGAGGTAAAACACATATAACCTACATTGGTAAACAAATGCCGAACACAATTCTATACAAACGAAGTTTATATTTGTGTTGAAAAAAATGGTTGAAAAGGAAAAAGCAATTGGAACACAAACAATAACATTAGTCAGTGTGGAATAATTTATATCAATATTATATCAGAGATACACGTACACGTGTAGAAATAGCTTTACATTAGACTACAAACATTTAAAACTGTAACAAAGTAAAAAAAAAAAAAAAAAATGCTCATAATNACAACATGGTTGATTTGAACATGAAGAAAATATAATGATTTTATTGGTAACATTTTGTGTACATAAACAAATAAACAGAAATACTTATAATGTAAGTGGTTGTCACATGCAAAAACATAGCTGGAGACTTCTCTAAATTGGTTTAAAAAACACATGTCACTGTCACATTTCCACTGTTCAGAATAAAAACATTTTTTAAATGCTATGTAAAAATAGATGCAAGAAAAATATAGTTTCTATTAAGGTTAATAAATATACTTTTATTTATAATATATCTATGGTGAGATTATCAAATAGCACTTAGATTTAAAAAGTTAAGAAAGAACTTTAAGAAGAAAAGGTTCTTCCAAAAATTAAGTACAACATTTAGAGACAAAAGCAATTGATTTTTACTAAAAGGTAATTATCGAAGACTAATAGCACTTTAATTACGTTGATTTATATTATATATAATATAAAAAAAGATATTTATTAGAAAACGGTAGATTATTATCTTTTAAAACAACGGTCTCAAGAATAATGATAATGATGATAATAATTGCATAATTATCTTTTTTAGATTTCAAATATTTTGGAAATTATATGAGTTGATAGATATAGGTAGCATGCTAACAGTTCATAAACATCACGACCGAAGAACAATGTCATTGTCCACAAAATGGAAAAACTCTACACCTGACGGAATGATGCATATAACATGTTATGGATTTCTATTTTATCTTTGCAGGTTTTAACTGGCTTAAGGCAAATCATTGCACAACATATTGGTTATCATGACTACCATACAAAATGTATATAAGTTATTATCTTCTGAACAAATTCCACATTTCTTTCAAAAATAAAACAAATTATAAGGTATACTTTGTGTCAATTGTTTGGAAAGACACCTAGCATTTGAAAATATGAGTCATTATAATTCAGACAGGTTATGAAGTGATCTTTTAATATTAAAATGCAAACACATTATTTTTTTCTGCTAAAATGCAGTGCTTATTTGATATGGGGGATTCTTGTTTTTTGTCTGTTTTGTCTTTAATTTGCCTGCCATCACTGGGCCACATTGCAAACTGATGTAACAATGTTGGGACTAGAGTTTCCAGTGTTTCCAAATATCTCCATTAACCCTTTGAGCGCTGGAACCGGATTTTGAAGGCCTTTGCAAACAGTTTGGATCCAGAGGAGACGCCACAGAACATGGCGTCTCATCAGGATCCAAACTGTTTGCTATCCTGATAGTATTCTTTGAAAAAAAATCAAAGAAAATGCTAATTTTAGAAATTCAGCAGACAACTTTTTAGCAGACGACAAATTTCCCAGCATGCAAAGGGTTAATGAGCCTAGGTCTTGGAAAACTGGGCTTAATGCATGTGCGTAAAGTGTCGCCAAAGATTAGCCTGTGTATACTGCACAGGCTATTCAGGGAAGTCACTTTCCTTTTTTTGTTTAAATTTGTTCAAACTCTCTTCTTAGTTTAGGTGGAAATTATCATCCCTGATTAGCCTGTGTGGACAGCACAGGTTAATCTGGGGTGACACTTTACTCACATGCATTAAGCTCCATTTTCCCAGAGCAAGGATTACTTGTTTTTATAATAATTAAAAACAAAAAGTATGCAGGTGTCATTCATAGATACACTGAATTAACCCATTTATGCCTAGCGTCTAGAAAAAAGGCCTTGACAAACAGCGTAGACCCAGATTAGACGCCGCATGATGCAGCGTCTCATCAGGGTCTGCGCTGTTTGCTTAAAGGAATTTCTGTAAGAAATATTCTAAATATAGAAAAAAATATACTAGACATCCCTAATTTTGGAAAAAAATTGATCCAATTTAGAAGGATGGGAGAGTCCACTAGGCATAAATGGGTTAATTAAAAACTTTAAACTATTCAGATACTTGAAATAAACGACACATTTTTCATTCCACACAATTCTAAGTAAAACATCAATAAATAAACTAAAAGAAATATCAGACAGCTTTATTGTTCCAGATATAGTTGCATTCTTTACACAGCTTGACTTGTCTTGGGCTTGTCTTTATGGAATGCAGACTCCTCAATATTCTTTCTTGGTAATCTAAAACCATCCAAACGTTTATAAATATACATTTAATTTGTTACCATGGCAACCGATATACAAATGTATCACAAACTAAAGTAATGGCGCAGTAAACACAGAGGCAATATCATCATATATCAATGTGACAGATTCTAATGCTTGAAAAACTCCATTCCAAGAGAGGTTTTGTATTATTTTTGCCCATAAATGCATGCATAATTACAGGTATTCTATTACAAATAAAATGTCTGTGAGTGCTTTGCTATCTCAAGTATAATTCTTGAAAGGATGGCAGAATTGTTAAATGCTGAGTTTGCTATTTGCTGTCCTTCAAGCATCAGTTTGAAGCATTGAGTTTGAACTGAGTTTATTTTATACCTTTTGATAATATGAATAGTATTTGTCATCAAAATAAGACCTCTTAAATGTAAACCAATCCACACAACAATGCTTACTGTTGAAACAGGTAAACAAGAGCACCGCAGAGGGGATGCCAACGCTCGGCTGCGGGTGCAGTTTTGAAAAATAAATAAATAATAATAATGTTTTTTTGACCTTTGACCTTGAAGGATGACCTTGACCTTTCACCACTCAAAATGTGCAGCTCCATGAGATACACATGCATGCCAAATATCAAGTTGCCATCTTCAATATTGCAAAAGTTATGGCCAATGTTAAGGTTTTGGGACGACGCGGACTGCGGATGGCTGACGACGAGCTGGCTATGACAATACCTCGGGTTTTCTCCGAAAACAGCCGAGCTAAAAATAAGTGTCTTCTTATTAATCATTGGGGCCTTTGAATATTATCCCAGCAAACGAGTCTGTTCCAGAAATGTGTCACAGACACTGATGCCTCCACAACACATTGGATACAAAATCAGCTTTATATTCTACAGTGGACAAAAAGACAAAGGGCCAAGATTCAGCCAAAAGTCAAACATCCTTTCTTACTGGTCATCTACACATTCTGGTCATTTAACTGTGAAAATTTGAAAGGATTTACCAAGTAGTTAAAGAGCAGTTAAAAACACGAAATTTTGGAACTATTAAAATTCTAGCGGCAAAACAGACAAAGGGAGACAAAACGCCATAATTCTGCAAAAACACGTCACAGCCTAAATTTCTTCTGATGCAATCATCTACACATGAAGGTCATTAAACTGTGAAAGTTTCAGCGAGATTCACCAAGTTTTTAAATAGAAGTTTAATAGAATAAAACAGAATTTTTGGACTTAAGAATCATCTACACATAAGGGTCATTCAACAGCGAAAGTTTGAGCCAGATCCATCCAGTAGTTAAAAGATGATTTGAAAACAAAAGCTTCAGGACGTACAGACAGACCAGTACAAAGCTTAATACCGGTACCTCCCAGTTCGTTGCAGCATAAAAATTGAAAAATAATTATGTGTTTCCTAATCTGACATGGAGAATATCTGAATGAAAAAGCCCTCATAGACACTTAGAAGTACATTAAACACATGTAGGATGGCATATCATAATTAAGTTTAGAAAATATATTGTTAAATCTTTTTGTAATCTGAGCACTGTCAAATGTAACCTCCGTGAATGTAGATTTTTACCATGAAAAATTGAAAATTGAAAGATGATATTTAGGTTACATAACCTTGGTAAACAAAATGAAAACATCCATTAATGCTTTACACTAGAAAGATTAATTCTTTTCAGTACAGTGTATCTTATCTTAACACAAACGTAACTTAACCAATGACACTTTGTTTTCATGGTCAATTAACAAAAGTGGATCACTAAATAAGCAAAAGCAAAGACAAGCTGGTAAAAAAAATGTTAAAAGAGTTAGTTTGGTTACCCTCTTTTAACAAACAATACAAGAAAACAAATGAAGGACTTATTAATGACAAATAAATGTAATGATGCCATGGTAGCACTTCAAATTTTGTTGGACAGTTAGCTGCCCCCAACTTCATGTAATCCACTCATCTAGTAGAATCTGCCCTACACTCAGCTCTCATTTCTCGAAACATTGACACATGATGTGAACACTGCCCATGGATTGGATAGATTTATAATCTTTCCTTTCAGCTTTCACACAGATAATCGTCCAGCCGTTCTCAACAGAAGAACTGCCACGTATGCGCTTGGCAAGGCCTTCCCATGATGCACTAGAGCTGGAAGGCCATGGCGATACCCATGACCGTAGATGAAGCTCTCGAGTACTTGGTTAGCTGGCTGGTTTACTGCCCCGCCTCCCCCACACACCACTAGCTCTCTCATATATATCACAGGGTAACAAGCAAGTCAAGATCACAGTCACAGACTAGGGTCATAAGTTCTCCTGAAAATTAAAAGGTAGACAATTTATCAAACAAATAAAATCACTGTTATGGAGTTAAATAATGTGAAAATGAAATATATTATATTTCAAATGATAACACTGCTTTTAAAACTAGAAATCCATTTGCCAGTTATTTAAGGTCCTAACATTTTTGTCACAACATTAAAACTTCTGAAAAAGAAATTGTTTAAGAAACATAGGGCAGAGCACCCTAATGCCCCAAGGTCCCACCATGGCCTTGTTTTTATCTAATCCCATTATTATTTAAGGAAATTGTACATGTTGTATTTGAAGTTTCAATAAATTAATCAAATTTTCCCACTGAAACTAGTTTTATTTATGAAAAGACAGACTCATACATAGTAGATACACCAGGAAAAGGCCTGATGCAACCACTACTTGTATATGCCCCCCAAATGCCCTTCAAGAACATAAAAAAAGAGAACACTCAACTTCAATTATTATTGCACAACAATTAAAAGAATGGAACACATTCAATGTTACGTATTTTTTTTGCAATACTTGAAGTTGTTAACATATATTGTAATTTCTTTATGAAGCAATCACACACAGAAGCAAAACCTGTACATAAAATAATAAAAAGGTTTCAACTTACACTGATTACAGAGTGTTGTTGTAATAATCCCTGAAAACAAAGAAAACAACATCAGTGCACAATAATTGCAAGATACACATTTAACAAATGCTTCAAAATTAAAAATAAGACTAGAGAATTTTCAATATTATATTTACTAAGGTTCAAGGTCAACTGATAGAGCTGGATGGGAGATGAAATAAATCTTGAGATCTAAAAAAAATACACCTACAATTAGGATTTTTTTAGGTCACATTTGGTTAATATATATACTTTTTCCATTGGGAATGGGGTCGTTTACCAGCCCCGAATTTGAACGAAAAAAACAACATTATTATGTATTATTAATGTATTTTACACCAGTACACTCAGTGATCTAAAAAAAAACTGAGTTAACCGTATTTGTACGCATACATTCCACAAAGGACCATTATCACAAACCAACAAAGAGTCCCGGGACGCATGTGTTTTGCATGACTACATATGACGCACTTTTACATTCCTTTGTGTTGAGAACACAGTGTGTCGTGTTCTGAGAAAACTGGGCACAATGCTTGTGCATAAATTGTCATCCCAGATTAGCCTGTGCAGTCTGCACAGGCTAATCAGGGGTGACAATTTCCGCTTTTATGAAATTGTTTGTTCAAATGATGTCTCTTCTTAGCGAAAATCCAGTTGAGGTGGAAAGTGTCGTCCCAGATTAGCCTGTGCGCACTGCACAGGTTAATCTGGGACGACACTTTATGCACAAGCATTATGCCCAGTTTTCTCAGAACACACACTCAGTTGGTATAAAATAGCTTGTATTAAATGCTTAAAAAAAAAGAAAAAGAACAAAGACATTGAAATAATATATTATTCAAATAGATTTCAAACGTCGTAATAAAATCTGAAAAACAAAATGTGCTCTAGTGGTCAAAAGCGATGCATTGGTAACTTTGAGTTGGGTTTGCACAGAGTCAGATTTATAAAGACATAAATGTACATGTTGTTTTCTCTTGAGTCTTGGTCTTAAGTAAAATATATTATAAGTATTTGCTCTTGCTTTGATAAGCAGCTGATTTCAGGGACAAGAATACAATAAATTACTTTCATAATTTCAATATTTCAGCAACAACCTAATCCATTAGAGCCATGCTCTGATAAAACGGGGCTTAATGCATGTGCATAATGTCGTCCCAGATTAGCCTTGCAGTGCGAACAGGCTAACAAGGGACGACACTTTCTACGTTTATGTAATTTTTAAAGGAAGTCACTTCTAAATGAAAATCCAGTTAAGGCGAAAAGTGTCGTTCCTGATTAGGCTGATTAACCTGGGACGACACTTCACGCACATGCATAATTTAAGCCCCATTTTCATAGAATGCAGCACATAACAAACATCTTCCAGGGTTTTTTAATCAAATTTTGGGGAAAGGGCCTGGCCTTTTTTAAGGGGAAATAAAAACGCCTCAAACGCCTGATTATGGGGAAAAATTATGAAAGTCTTAAATAATCAATTTAACATATTTTATTATTTTAAAACAAATTCAAGGCAACAAATATTTTAATTATGCAATATTTGACTACACTGGATCAGGTTAACTTATATAATCAGTGTCCGAAAAATTTCCTATTTTTCAGGTAGCCCACTGGGCTACCAGTAAAAAAATTTTGGTAGCCCATAAAATTTAACTACAAAATGGTAAGAGGCAAGTTTTCATCTTTATCTTATTTATTCATTTACATACACATAATACAACAAGTGGTATGATGTGACATGCAGTAGACATAACAAATCACTTATCAACAGTATCACACAGTGACACAATGATTTCATTCAGTCCAATATCAAATAGTCTTATTAAACTGCACTCAGTACACAGTTATAGTTATAGTACACAGTCAATATCATTTCTAGTCAGTAGCTGACGATATCTTGTGAATTTTGGACGCTTAGATGTATCAGACTGTGGCTCATCGAGACATCTCTTCTTAGCACTTGGTTCCTGCGGTCCTGAAGAACGAACCACAAAACGGTCCATTTTGTAATTCAATCTATTAACACAAGTATCCTAGAGGATATATAGTTAAAACACATGTGCACATTAATCCAAATTAAATACACAAAAGCTCATAAATCCAATCACTCAATATTAAACNTCAGAAACACAATGCCCCCTTCTGCGCTGCTTTGAAATAAAATTTCCATATATCATTTGGCAGGTTTAGAAATTATCTCCCTTTTAAAGCTTATTACTTCCCTTGGATTGAGTTTTTTTACCTTTGACCTTGAAGGATGACCTTGACCTTTCACATCTCAAAATGTGCAGCTCCATGAGATACACATGCATGCCAAATATCAAGTTGCTATCTTCAATATTTCAAAAGTTATGACCAAACTTTAACCAAGGTGAAAGTTTTGGGACAGAATGACAGACAGAATGACCGACAGACCGGCCAAAAACAATATACCCCCTCTTCTTCAAAGAAGGGGGCATAACAAAATGTATAATGCAACATATAGAAAGACCTTAGACAAGAGGTGAAAGACGTGCAAGAGGACCCTGATGAAAATTGTAAATTCAAGTTCTCAGTTACTAATGACAACCCTGAAAAGTGGGTCCTTCGCATGTCAAGACTGAATATTATAATTATAATTATTTATATGATCCTACCCAATATAATTTTTAAGACATTGTGTGGGAACGTTTTCATGTTACAAACCCTTTCAACCCTGACTTCTTTCTTTCCTCCTGAGTAACTAGCATACAAATTTAGATGATCATAGGTTTAAGTTTTCTCAAGATTTCATCCTCAAACAAAACAGTATATGAAGAAAACTATTTTCTAGTTACAAGCTCTGGTGTCCTATAAAACTAAAGACAACATTGTTTTCTTAGTAGAAACCTTAAGAACAATTTCTGTCATGGGAACAAGTACAAATAAGAGAATACCTGAAAAATGAGCCTTACATATAAAACTGTTGTGCCTAATTTGAAACTTTCTCACCAAAAACCACGATTATGGGAGCTATCAAATACTTTAATGATACATTTGAATGAATTCTTTATATCACACCCTGGTAGCATTTCAAACCACTGTGGGTATTGATTTGCTTTCTTTTGCTTATTTAAGCGTTTTTTAGCGAAAATACAATCATTTTATCAGGCTAAAATAACTGTGTTTCCCAGCTGGCTGATACATCAAATGTGAACTAGCTTAACAATAATAACAGTAAAAAACATTAAACTTGACTCACTGGCTAAATATAGGTATTTACTTCACATAATAATACTATAAAGCTAAACAGGGATCAAGAAATTGTTCCTCATACAGAGTAAACAATGAAAACAAAAACAAAACACTACCACATTACCCACTCGGACTAAGTGTAACACATAAACAATGAGCAATGTGATGATTGAATTGTCCAAGCAAGGAATGATATAGCTGCATATCTTTCAAGAATGGTCTGCAATTATACTGTGATTTATTAGTTTCCTTTCGTTCCTTAATCTCACTCACACAGCGTCTGAATATTGGTACTGCTTTCTTGCATTAGGCGATCAAAAGCAAACTGGCATTGCTTTCTTGTATTAGGCGATCAAAAGCAACGAAATGGTTACCTTGGCAGCCACTGTATCTGATACAAATATTGTATTTCAATAATTATCGTATCGATAGATTTCACTACCTATCAGTTACATACCAGTTATATGTGTTCTTGGGCACTTCATTATAACAAATGTGTTCCATAAACAGAGTTTTTCTCTTTTTCCTTTTCGTCTTCACAGGGTACTGCTTCATCAGTAGCGTAAATAGCGTTATTCTGTCCTCGGTGCTTTTATGCCAAAATTGTTATAGAATTGTATTTTTTGGGTCACAAAATTAATGTTTATATTGGGTTCGTATTTAATGTTTGTTCCAACTTGCATGAATTTTTGTTTTAGTTTATTTTATTGTAAGCTGAGTATTTATGGTTATATTTAAATCCAGGACAGACCCATTTTCTTTCTGTTACAAGTTCCACTTAAATGAACAACAGGCCCAGGAAGTACATGTATTAATTATTATAAATTAATTAATTTTGTGATACAGAGAAACCGTACAGAGACACAATATATAATTTGAGTGTATCACGGTTTACCGATATAAGTCCACCGATATGCTACACCCCTAGTTATAAGTACAACAAACAATTTTAGGTGTGAGTACAGAATATACATTTTATGAATAGGTGATAATTAGACTTGTATTTCGTCTATGAAACATTCAGGTTGATTTTAAAGATTCAGTAAAAACTTTGGATTCAGTGAATATATATAGACAGCTGATAAAGTTACCATATTAACTGGTTATGCAGAGGAAAAAATACATTTTTTAAGGCTGAGTAAATACAAATGACCTAAATGCATATTGCAAATGGTTATATTTTATGATGCAGAAAATTTATATTACGTGGAACAATAATCATGTTCTAAATAATTGTCTTGGTAGTTGAACAAGCATCAAGCAATGCCTAGTTTGTATTAAATATGTAAATTAATAGGCAGCAAAAACAAAGAGAAATAACATTGCAATCTTAACACTATTATAAAATGTGTGGGTTTTTTCTTTGGCAAATTACAGATGAGTTAAATTTTGACAACACTGTGAGTTGAACTGTAAAATGTGAATAAGACATCAAACATAGAATGAACATTATTTTTATTTATTTATTTTTAACATTCCAGATGGAATACCAATAACTGCTCTGTAATAAAACAGACAAATAAGACATGTTTCCATAGGCAATTGATGCCCCCACATTCCACTGTAATGTCACAAAAACTCTTTAAATTGCAAAATGAACGACTACAAGAATAGCCTGGACAAGCTGTTATAAGGCCAAATTAACATTTAACCTCTAAGTGTGACCTTGACCTTTATAGTAAAGAGCAGGTTTAACGCATTAAATATCATCTCCTCGGGGTATAATCAGCGTTATCTAATATTGCATTTTCAAGAGGAAAGTACTACTATTATGAGAATTATCCCATATACAGTTTGACATTTACTACAGAATGTTACACAATACAAAGGTTATTAATTATATCAGCTTTTTGTCTCATATTTCATAAACCAGAAAATTATCCTGGTTTTTAAACAGCCAGCAATCAATACAATACTAAGTATACAGTAAACTGATTATTTCCCATGAAAATATGGCAATTTTACNCGGGAGTATTGACCAGGGCGGTTTTAACCGGTAAAAACCACCGGTTAAAACCGGGGGTGGTCGATTGGTGCCAACCCTGTATAAGGCCAAATTAACATTTGACCTCTAAGTGTGACCTTGACCTTTATAGTAGGGAAGCAGGTTTAACGCATTAAATATCATCTCCTCGGGGTGGCGATTTGTAGCAAGTTATTTAAATAAAGCATGATGAATGACAAACTTACAGTCCGGATAAGCTGTTTTATGGCCATATGTGATCTTTGAAAACTAAGTGTGACCTTGATCTTTTAGGTAGAGAGACAAGTGTAGCATGTGACATGTCGTCTTATGATGAATTGAAGTTATTTTAAAATCCATCAATATATGGCAAACTTGTGGCTCAGAAAATTTCCATTTTTAAATTGCATGATGAAGAACACCAAGAACAGCCAAGACAAGCTGTTTCATGCCCAAATATGACCTTTGACCTCCAAAAGTAACTTTGACCTTTGAGGTATGGAGACAGGTTTACACGCAACACGCTGGCTTATAATGGTGGACATTTGTGGCAAGTTATTTGAAAATTTCAAGGGAAATGACTGTTAAACATGTAGAAATTTGAACATTTATTCCGTTTTATAAAAAAGCTTGTCACAATGAAAAATTGTTAATATGATTAACATGTAATACCAAGTACTCATAGGGTGGTTTTCTTACAAAAGCGTATAATTATATTCTGAACAATGAACTCTAATATATCTCTTGCAATGTGAACACAGAAAGTAACAAGAGATGTGTTTGTCAGAAACACAATACTGCGCCGCTTTGCAATAAAATTTCTATTTATCATTTGGCAGGTATACAAATTATCTCCCTTTACAGCTTATTACTTCCCTTGGATTGTGTTTTTTTACCTTTGACCTTGAAGGATGACCATGACATTCCACCACTCAAAATGTGCAGCTCCATGAGATACACATGCATGCCAAATATCAAGTTGCTATCTTCAATATTGCAAAAGTTATGACCAAACTTTAACGAAGGTTAAAGTTATGCTTAAAGTTTTGGGACAGAATGACAGACAGACAGGCCAAAAACAATATACCCCTTTTTTTTTAAAAAGGGGCATAAAAAAATTGGGCCTACTAATAATTGTTTCTTACGCACGCTCTGTAACTGATCATATAAACGTAAACTCCTCAACAATAACAACACTGTGACGGTAGACTGAATTAATTGAAATCACTCTGTACTTAGAATTTAGTTCACATTTACTATCTGACAAATCATCAACACTATAAACCATAACAATGAGAACATACCTACAAACATACTACTCATGGGAAATAAAAAAGCAAATATTTCTAGCATAAATATGAATTCACACTGTTATAATCAGCGTTGTCTGATATTGCATTTTCAAGATGAAAGTACTACTATTATGAGAATGATCCCATATACAGTTTGACATTTACTACAGAATGTTACACAATACAAAGGTTATTAATTATATCAGCTTTTTGTCTCATATTTCATAAACCAGAAAATTATCCTTGTTTTTAAACAGCCAGCAATCAATACAATACTAAGTATACAGTAAACTGATTATTTCCCATGAAAATATGGCAATTTTACAGAAAAACGAAGTCAACCGGACTGTGCCTAATGTAGCTGTTCACAATCAAACTCACTTAACATCAGTCGACATTGAAAAATAATGTGGGAGTTTATTACGGGGATGAAACATTGAAAACAAACCATTGCTGGTAAATTATGTCACTGTACAGAAGTATACAAATTTGAGAAAATGCACAATTAATTTTCACTTGTTCATTGAGTACTTGAAGATGACTATTGTAAGACATCCACTTGACTGCAAATACAAATGGTGTAATGAAGCATTTTACTGTACGTTTATTATGATGTCTAAATTATAACTCGAGAATTATATATATAAATATATTATTTATAATAGCACAGCTCCAGATAGGTTTTCATGCAAATCCTTTGTTGGGAATGTTATAGTATTTTTAAGAAAAACGATGCTTAACTGCAGTGATTTTTTTTACCGCTGCGTCCTGTGTTTCAGACGTAAAACAATTGCCGTAGACGCAATGTTTTAGAATATGTGCAACCGCAGGATGCACGCTTTTTTCAAGAAGCGAGTCCGTCTGAAATCAATTTGTTATTATTGCACTTTCCGTACGGAGTAAAATGTATGTTAACAAGGTGTTCGTCAAATATTTCACCACTCGTATTAATGGGATAATGAATTGCTTTAGACCAATGAAATTCATCGTTAGTAAACTGTTTAGGGGTAAG
The DNA here is from genome assembly GCA_007657795.1 of Dreissena rostriformis. NCBI lineage: Eukaryota > Metazoa > Mollusca > Bivalvia > Myida > Dreissenidae > Dreissena > Dreissena rostriformis. The sequence continues at coordinate 132,630 of VMBQ01001520.1, forward strand.
CGGTGTTGGAGTAAATATTTATATCTGAAAAGCACATTGTTCTTCAGCTTAAATTCGTCTGCAAAAATGGATCCTAAAGCGGAAAAATAACAGCGAAGGCCAGCAGACTTTGTTCAGGCTGTTTTCAGAGTGATGCAAGTTCTAGCCCATCTATATCCACAACCACCGTTACCAGTGAAGACTCCAACAATGACATTCGTCCAAAAAAGCTAGACATTATTATAATAAAAAGTAGGAGAAACTGTTAAGCTGGATGGCAAATGACGATGAATCAAAGAGTATGTACTGCAAATTGTGCACAGATGCTAAAAGACAGGGGACTTTATGAATTGAAGAAATTGAATTAAAACAAGAGATGTGTTTGTCAGAAACACAATGCCCCCTACTGCGCCGCTTTGAAATAAAAATTCTATATATCATTTGGCAGGTATAGAAATTATCTCCATTTAAAGCTTATTACTTCCCTTGGATTTTGTTTTATGACCTTTGATCTTGAAGGATGACCTTGACCTTTCACCACTTAAAATGTGCAGCACCACGAGATACACATGCATGCCAAATATCAAGTTGCTATCTTCAATATTGCAAAAGTTATGACCAATGTTAAAGTTTTCCGACGGACTGACGGACAGTTTAACTGCTATATGCCACCCTACCGGGGGCATAGAAATAACCAAAAGTTACTTGACATTAGCATTGTTTCTGCAAATTAAAGACCTGGTTGCTGCTTCTCATGTGTTTTTTATTTTATTTATGTTTTTTGGCTTAATTCATCGATAATAGTGTATCATACTTGGGAATCACACTTTCAGTTTGGGACACATTTTTAGTCTAGCGAGTACTAGGACTTGCGTATGTTAAATTGTAAAACAATCCCTGTAACTGGAGCACTATAAGTGTTTGAAATGAAACAAGTAAAATTAATGTCTCTCAGCTATGACACAGTGCACATAAAAAAGGACGTTTTTGGTGAAAACAAACATTATTCATCAAGTGGGTTATGATTTTATAGGGCATATCCGTAACCTCAAAAAAATACTTTTGTTACCAAATCCACCAAGGCAACAAAGAAATTCATGAAAACCTTTTGGTGTTGTTTTTTTCAAGATTATCAGCTCACCTAGTTTTTTTACCCAAATTTGTACATGTTCATTGTCTAGTATTGTTTAACAAGATTCATCAAGAATGCATCATAAATGTGGTGTCTGCAGTCGCAACAGGTTTTTAAAATTATTTTTAAACGGTGATGCATTTTTTGACAAAAATGACACATATTCAAACTAGGCCTAGATATTTCTGATACAAACATTCTGACCAAGTTTCATAAGGATTGAGTCACAAATGTAGCGTCTACAGTGGTTACCATGTTTTTCTAAGGTTTTAAACAAGCGACCTACTTTTTGGACACAAGAGACTCTAAGATTCAAACTTGGCCCAGAAAAACAATATCTAAGATGTCAAGATAAACAGTCTGACCAAGTTTCATAAAGATTGACTCACTTCGTGCTCAGGGGAGCTAAACATGATTAACAGTGATTTGGAAAGGGGAGCAAAGAATTGTTCAGAATATCATATCTTTCAAAAAAAAATCTTTTCGGGAAAGACTGCAAAACAGGGGAGGTAGTCATAAAGCATCTTACAAAGTTAACATAGATATATAAGAGGAATTAAATTAGTTCCTGTAGAATAAAAGGAGTATTTCAACCAGCTTCCATCGAGTATTTTAATCAGTTTCTGTCAATTAATGGGAACAATTTAAATCAAGCAGTTCAAATTGATAATTGTGAGTAGTTTGACCAACAATTTGCTCAACAGAGGTCAGCATAAACATTCTGTAAGAGATATTAACGGTATGAAGAGGTATTGCTGGGTGTAATGTATACCACAATATTTACTATGATGTGATATCAAATACATGTTCTGAGCCCGATGGTTATCATAACAGCTTGGAGTTCGAGCTGTATTCACATAGTAGTAAGATATTAACCCTTTACCGCACAGAAGCAAAGTGAAAATGGCTCAAAACAACCAGCATAAAAACAGGTTTTATACTGTTTGCTGCTCAACAGTACCTTAGGGTTGGAAATGAAGCCTTTAAAACGTGAATGTTGTAGGAAAGGTCTTAAATTCAATTTGATTTTCTAAAGGACTGCAAATGCCTCAAAGTGTGCATCAATCACATCAACATGGGTATCTAAGTGGTAAAGGGTTCAGGCTGTAAGAATGCTCCATCCAACTTTCTATCTGTCTTGCTCTCACGATATACCTTAAATTACACGCAACTGGATTCCAGTCCACAGCCCCAGTAATTACAAAACGCTATAGTAACAGATAGGATCCCACCCATTCTTATATGTATGACAAAAGACATTGTTGCTATTGATTGCCAATATGCTACGATGGCTGCACAGTAATGGTCTACTCTCCACTGATCAATCTCATGCCCAGAATAGTCTTAACATTATTTTAACCCTTTACTGCTGAAATAAGCATTTTGATGTGTTTGTCGTCTCTTAGAAAATGGAATAAAATTATTAACCCTTTGCATGCTGGGAAATTTGTCGTCTGCTAAAATGTCGTCTGCTGAATTTCTAAAATTAGTATTTTCTTCATTTTTTTTCAAAGAATACTATCAGAATAGCAAACAGTTTGGATCCTGATGAGACGCCACGTTCTGTGGCGTCTCATCTGGATCCANAACTAATTTATATCAAAGATGCTGACAGAACAATTTTTTTTTTATACAAATATAGTCTTCAAATAAAAGCATGGCTTTTGTATTAACAACAGGGGAACTGATTTGGTCTCCAGCTTCCAATGTATGAAGAATACAAATGTTTCTTAATTACATCTTCTCAAACAATGAAAATGCAAATTTCCGAATGGCTTTACATATTTATCCCATCTTGATGTGTCAACTGCCTATTTATACTCATACATAGCATGTATTTTTCAGCTTTGCAAAAATTTTCCCTTCAAAACCCAAGGGTCTTTGCACAGATTCTGATGACATCTTCTGGTGTTCAAAGGACAATAATCTTAGATGAAATTTTACAAAAAGCTCACTTTTTGACTACTATGTTCCGTTCACATCAAGGTAACTTACTTTTTGACAGGTATGTTACCGTTCACATCAAGGTAACTTACTTTTTGACAGGTATGTTCCGGTTCACATCAAGGTAACTTACTTTTTGACAGGTATGTTCCTGTTCACATCAAGGTAACTTACTTTTTGACTACTATGTTCCCGTTCACATCAAGGTAACTTACTTTTTGACTACTATGTTCCCGTTCACATCAAGAAAACTTACTTTTTGACAGGTATTTTCCCTTTCACATCAAGGAAACTTACTTTTTGACAGGTATTTTCCCGTTCACATGAAAAAAAACTTAAGTTTTGACTGGTATTTCCCATTCACATCAAGAAAACTTACGTTTTGACTGGTATTTTCCCATTCACATCAAGGAAACTTACTTTTTGACTGGTATTTTCCCGTTCACATCTAGGACGTGGGTAAGTCGTGTGTGAGCCTTCTCTAAAAATGTGAGGCAGCTTCCGTTGAGGGCCAAAAGGTTGTTTGCATACTTCAAGAGCTCTTCACACAGAAACTGTAATGAATGAAAACATGAGTAACTAATCTATTCACAAAAAATCTAATGCCTATAAACTGCAATTGGCAGAACAAAACAAAAGCAATGGAAACATTCGGTATTCAGGTCAGCTACAAATAGAATGGTGTACATGTACCTAAATGTCTTGAAGTGTACTCAATCTACTTTCAATGTACCTCTACAATAGAACAAAAAGATAATTCTTTAAGTGAGTTACATAAGTTAACATTATTCATTAATTATTTTTGAAAATTGAAAAAAAAACAAGAGCTGTCACCATAGGATGACTTATGCCCCCTTTTTCCACATTTTTGTAAACCTAAATGCAAAGTGTTTTTCAACATTGTTTGAAACCTAAAGGCGAAGTGTGACAGAATTTCAGACGGACAGACAGACGGACGGACAGACGGACATCACTTCGGGGGCATAATAAAACGAGATGCTGCATTCATTTAACTCTGATGGCCCCAGTGGAAGCCTTGTCAGTAACAATTCATTGGCCCATTTGAATATGCATACATTTATTTATAAATCAATACATAATATTAATGTTAAAAGTTTCTTGTTTTGCCAAAGTTAGGTAATGCAGAATGTTCCAATACTACACCTCAAACTTCAAACTTATTAAAAGTTATATTACAGGAATGATCACTGAGTTAATGTATGTTATGAAAACATTCCTATAACAACCACAGTCTAAAAACTAACCACAGCACGGGACAAACAAAACAAACACTGCTAGGACACAGTCCACGCTGTTGGGACTAGCTATCGGGATAATTAAAATCTGTGATCCAAAACAAAAAAGATGCTTCATTCAATAAACACTGATGCCCTTGGTGGAAGCCTTGTCAGTATAGATGCATTGAACCATTTAAATAAGCCTTAGTCCAAAATTAGGTCATTGTCAAGATCAAAATGAAACCAGGTGATGTGAGTGTGCTGAATATTGAATTGATGTATCCAAGCTTTTATCAAGTTGTACAGATGTTAATCAAACTGTCAATTTGGGTTAACCAAGAATTTTGACCTTCTGTAATAGTCTAAGTTGAAAAGTAGGTTAATGTCAAGGTGAAAATGTGGTCAGGTGATGTGGGTGTGTTGAAAGTGTGCATAGATAACATCCATGCAAGCATCAAAGCTCTGTAGCAAGCAGTTTTGATATTACACATTTAACACATTATTTGGGTTCACCAAGAATTCTGACCAAAACGTAGGTCAATGTCAAGGTCAAAGTCAGATGATGTGGGTCGATTGATAGCGTTCATTGATAACATCCATGCAAGTATAAAAGCTTTGTAGCAGGCAGTATTAATGTAAGTCCAAACACTTCATTTCGGGTAACCCAAAAATTTGGACCTTTTTAATCAGTATGTGTCCCAAATTAATTCAATGTCAAGGTCAAATAGATGTCAGGTGAAGTGGGTGTGTTCAGACATCAACCATGCAAGTACCAAATCTTCGTATGGAGGATTATTGATGATATATGGAACATGCTATGTAGGGTTAACCTCGTACGGACAGATGGATAGAAGGACGGAAGATTGGACAGTCTATATGACTCTCGGCATCAGAACATGCCTGCAGGCACAAAAAGAATTCAAAGCCAAAAAATCTCTGAGCTATCTCAACTTTTGATTTTTTTTAATTCATGATACTGTTGGCTTTTGCAGAATATCAACATTCAGGAATTTATTACTGAGGCTTTAAACAAGGTTACCTTGGAATCATGTTTTCTGGGGCTTTAAATTAACATTGTTTTTAATGGCTAGAAATCATTACAATTAAGACAGTTCCTAAAATGTCACTATTTTCTTTAATTTTGTGATAATCCCTAAAATACATTTCTCAATAATTGACAATAACTGCACTTTCTTCATTTTAAGTTGAATTCATACAAACAAATTATATTAATATTTAGTAAGATGAATAGATAAACAAATGACCATTAACTACAATAATTTTAAAATGTATAAACATTTGGACTCCTTTGGAAACACATGTTTTCATTTTTTATACAGCATAATTCAGCAACAGTTTGAACTCAGGCTTTGACTGTCAAGATAAATTATGATACTCTATGTTTGTTATAGGATTCTTTCACAGCAAAAACAATTATTGCTATTATTAGCTATAAATGCTACCGAATTCCAATTGGATTTACAAATGGCAAATGCAATATATTAATCGAAATTAGGTGCAAATGAGGGAATGAAATTATTTCCGGACAGTAGGTCTCCGGAATATCATATCATAATATTTTCTATGTAACCAAAATTGGAGATAATACACTAATTCCCAGAGAGCATTGTAGTGCTATAGGTCTGTTATTTCTAACATTCTGCAGGGGTTATGTTAAAAGTTAAGGGACAATGTGCAACTATGGGCTGAACAAGTATGAGAACAACAATCAATAAACAAACATTTTGACAGCAATATTTGTGTCGCGTTCAGAGAAAACTGGGCATAATGCTTGTGCATAAAGTGTCGTCCCAGATTAGCCTGTGAAGTCCGCACAGACTAATCAGGGACGACACTTTCCGTTTTTATGACATTTTTTGTTTAAAAGAAGTCTCTTCTTATAGCAAAAAACCAATTTAGGCAGAAAGTGTCGTCCCTGATTAGCCTGTGCCGACTGCACAGGCTAATCTGGGACGACACTTCACGCACATGCATTATGCCCAGTTTTCTCAGAACACGACTCATTTCTATATTTCTCACTAACTGAGAGCATTTTCTGGTTATATAGATTATCTGTCTGTTCAAACAAAATACGAGTCAATAATAACATACAAACATTTCAAATAACTGGGGAATATCATAGAAAACAACAGTTGAATATATGTTGGATACTGGATATGTAAATAGATTCTAATAGAAAGAAGGTTGAAGCAAGTCTTCTTCAAAGTTCCATTAATTTATCAGATTTACAAATTATACCAGAATGTAACAAGAACAAATACATTGTATATGCAAATAACCGGGTTTGTCAGCATTTACCTTTAAAATTTGATAACAAGATACATTTTTGTTTGAACATAAGCATATTCCATACCAAAATCCAATGCTCAAAAACACTGCAGGTACAATTTACAGGAAATTTACTGCTATCTTTATATCTTCTGATGAAATGGCGCTAATTATCACATGCTGACCAAACAAGTCGCATTTGCAGTATAAGGAACAAGGTGAGAGTGTTATTATTATTCAAATGAGCCTCGCTCTGTGAAAAGGGCGGTTTATGCTTGTGCGTAAAGTGTTGTCCCAGATTAGCCTGTGCAGTCCGCACCGGCTAATTAGGGAGCACACTTTCTGAATTAATTGTATTTTTCATTTAAAGGAAGACTCTTCTTGATGAAAATCCAGTTAAGGCCTAAAGTGTCATCCCTGATTAGCCTGTGCGAACTGCACAGGCTAATCTGGGACGACACTTTACGCACATGCATTTAGCCCCTTTTTCTCAGAGCGTGACTCAAATATTGGGTAAAAGCGTAACAAGTATGGGTGCATTAGCAGTGCTCCTTCATAGTAACTAGCAGCTGTTACCTTGGCCAATTCCTGAGGGAAGAAATACAGCAGTGTCAGTGATAAATATACATCTTTTAACACCAAAGGCTAAAATAAATGCGCCTTGTTGTGGGAAAATTGGGCTTAATGCATGTGCGTAAAGTGTTGTCCCAGATTTGCCTGTGCAGTCCACACAGCTAATCAGGGACGATGGATTTTTGCTAAGGAGACTTATTTAAACGAAAAATTCCATAAAAGCGTTAAGTGTTGTCCCTGATTAGCTTGTGCAGACTTCACAGGCTTATCTGGGATGACAGTTTTAGCACATGCATTATGCCCCATTTTCCCAGAATGATGCTTAAATGTATGTAAGCAATAGGTAAACAATAGAAAATGTTCGGTAATTTACAGTTATTAAAAGGATTCTGGGAAATAACATGCTGAACAGTCAACAGATAACTTGATATCACATGCTGTACCTTGTTTTCCATGTAATATAACAATAATAATTACAAATAATCTTATCTTGCACATGTTTGCACATGTTTGATAAAACATTTAGAGTGTTTTCATTGGCTTTTTGACTTACCAATCACAGTGTTCCTCTTGGGTCAATTGATGTGATCAATATTAGATAACAACTTTTAGCATCCACATGTTTTTGCAATACTAGACAATTTTATTGGTCAAAAGCATGTGATATAAGATCAAACACTTTTTGTCATTTCATACAATATTTTATCAAACTTGTACAGGATAGTTTTACTGAAAGGCTCGCTTACTGACATTAATGAAGACTTTGTGCAATAATCTATGGTATACATTGACAAGTGTAAGATGCACTATATCTGGGACATCACTTTACGCACATGCATTAGGCAAGGTTTTCCCATAGCTACATGTAGGCTCATATATAATTTATTTGCAATAAAAATTAAAATTAAAAATATTACAGTGACAGTAAAAGTGTATGTCATTTAACAACACTCTAACTAAATCAAGTACACGAGGGTCAACCACCATTTATCAACCAAATGTAGCTTCAACAGGTGGATATATTGTCTGTTTCAGTGTGAACCATGCAGCTTACACAAGTGTAAATCTACAATTAGGTCTATTCAAGTGTGAAAAATGCAACATCCAGAAAAAGCAACAAAGGACTGTTTTTAAATATTTGGGCGGAATATCTATATGCTACATGTGACAACATTTAATTTAGGAAAGACAAAATATCAGACTTTACATGTGGATTTATGAAACAGATTAGTCAATATAACCACGATACATGAGTGTATGCTAAGCTGTATCCGTTTCAGAAGCATATTGTGTGCCTAAATATATATAACTATGTTTACCAAAGGCTAGATAGAATCTTAAAATTCTACACTTCAAGTGTTCTAGTGCACAACATTATTTGTTATTTTATGTTTATTTTGCATTGAAAGATATGAACATATTGAGAACCAGGATTTCGCGTGAAACTGTAATCTGATTAAAGGTACTTGTTCACAGATTTTGGTATTTTTGAACAAGAGGGCCAAGATGGCCCTAGATCGCTCACCTGTGAAATGAGCTTGCCCAGTGATTTGAACAATCTTTGTCTCATATCATATATATCAAAGCTGCATGCTTTGTGGTTAAAGATAAACAAGGTTTTTCAAGCTTTGACCTGGTCCATGNCCATTTGCGAATTTGGCGAACGACAGCGGAAGCCCTGACATGTGGATTTATGAAACAGATTTGTCAATATAACCACGATACATGAGTGTATGCTAAGCTGTATCCGTTTCAGAAGCATATAGTGTGCCTAAATATATATAACTATGTTTACCAAAGGCTAGATAGAATCTTAAAATTCTACACTTCAAGCGTTCTAGTGCACAACATTATTTGTTATTTTATGTTTATTGTGCATTGAAAGATATGAACATATTGATAACCAGGATTTCGCGTGAAACTGTAATCTGATTAAAGGTACTTGTTCACAGATTTTGGTATTTTTTAACAAGAGGGCCAAGATGGCCCTAGATCGCTCACCTGTGAAATGAGCTTGCCAAGTGATTTGAACAATCTTTGTCACATATCATATATATCAAAGCTGCGTGCTTTGTGGTTAAAGATAAACAAGGTTTTTCAAGCTTTGACCTGGTCCATGATTTTCAACGGACCGGAACCACTTTTGAACTCAACCAACATATCATTAAGACAAACATTTTGACAAAGTAACATGAAGATTGGGCATGAAATGTTACTTCTACAGTGTTTACAAGGTTTTGCTTTTTTTTTACCTATTGACCTAGTTTTCAACCCAGCATGACCCAGTTTCGAACTCGATCGAGCTATCATTGGAACAAATCTTCTGACCAAGTTTCATGAAGATCGGACAAGAAATGTGGCCTCTAGAGTGTTTACAAACCAAATGTTTACGGACGAAGACCGATCCTAAAAGCTCAACTGAGCAATCAGGTGAGCTAAAATGGATAAAGGATTCCCTTCCATGTGGTTTAAACCTGGGAAATCTTAAAGCAAAAGCTTACAGGCTATTACTATACCATGAAGGCTTTTAAAATCTGTTGGAATTTAAAATCAAGTCTATATAAAAAGTGTTTACTAAATTATCAATTAAAAGTGTTGATGATTTTCAGTAAGTGAACACATAATAACTGTGAACATGTCCCTCAACATTGTTATATTAGACCAAATAGTGTCATNTTATGACAATACGGTCAATCTCAACTACGCATGGCCCCATTACCAACCCTGGGGCACACCTACATCAAACATTCGGCGTGGGGATACGCATCTGCCTCTGCCGCGCCATTTCTAGTAAAGATTGGTTCAAATGTTACCTCTGGAGTGGTAATGAGCTTAAAGTTGACAGCAGACAATGCACGTTGCCAGACAAAGGGTGATCACAATGGCTCACCTTTAGCACTTTGCAGTAGTGATATATGCTGTGAAAACTTTAAAATATTATGACCAAAACCTCCAAAATCAGCAGTAAGTAAATTAAACTTCTAGTCCTCACAGTTAATAACAGCCCAGTATCTCACCTTGGAAGCCTTGAAGTCCATGGTCTCTAGGGCTTTCTCAACACGCTTCTTGTCATCTTTGTTTTCCCGCGTGATCAATTTTGTGATGCTGAAACAGACAACGCACATAAGATGTGAGGATAAAACAGACAATGCATACCAGATATGAGGCTGATATAGACAATGTACACAAGATATGATGCTGAAATAAACAATTTACACTTGATATGATGCTGAAACAGACAGCACACACTAGATATANTGTGGCCTCTAGAGTGTTTACAAACCAAATGTTTACGGACGGACGAAGACCAATCCTAAAAGCTCACCTGAGCAATCAGGTGAGCTAAAAATGGATAAAGGATTCCCTTCCATGTGGTTTAAACCTGGGAAATCTAAAAGCAAAAGATTACAGGCTATTACTATACCATGAAGGCTTTTAAAATCTGTTGGAATTTAAAATCAAGTCAATATAAAAAGTGTTAACTAAATTATCAATTAAAAGTTTTGATGATTTTCAGTAAGTGAACACATAATAACTGTGAACATGTCCCTCAACATTGTTATATTAGACCAAATAGTATCATGTTCAACAATACTAAGACATTATCAAGAACATGCATACATTTGTGCAACATGTTAGTAGTGCATGGCTATTACTTAAAATCTTGATTGGTGAGATCTTGTTTTATCATCTGAACATTGGTATTAATGTATCTTATTTAGATCCCTTATGAATCATTCTCTTTATTTTTTTATTTAATGCAAAACAGTAACATTTTGAACACCAACCCCTTATCAAACTCCATTTACTAAGCAGAAAACTATTAAATAATGTTATACCAAACAAAATATACGTCAGATAAAAACATATGATAAAACATTTTCTGATCAATAAATCATCCACCACCCCATTATACTGCAGCAGTGGCTTCAAACTCGGTCTTAAGTTAGAATTGCAACAAATATTTTAAGCTTCAGCCATTAATCGACTAAGCATTTACATGAATTCAGTGAACACCTGTATATAGAATGCCACTTATCTGTGTTAATATTTTGATTACATTAACCCATTTATGCCTTGTGGACTCTTCCATCCTTCTAAATTGGATCAATTTATTTCCAAAATGAGGGATGTCTAGTATATTTATTTCTATATTTAGAATATTTCTTACAGAAATTCCTCTAAGCAAACAGCGCAGACCCTGATGAGACGCCGCATCATGCGGCGTCTCATCTGGGTCTAGGCTATTTGCCAAGGCCTTTTTTCTGGACGCTTGGCATAAATGGGTTTATAGTTTGTCAAACTTTGACAAATTCCGTTGATGTATGAACAAAGTATGTATCAGTGCTTCAGCTAGGCCCTAACGGACAGGCGCAACGCCCTGCAGCCCCATAAGTCCCACCCTAGCTGCCCTCTTGGACCCCCACCATGCCCTGTTTTTTATCACATTATTATACAGGATATTGTTTTTGAAGTCTCAATAAATTAAATTTTCACAGTCAAACTTCTTTTAATTATTATAGAAACAATGTTTTAAATGAAAATACATTTAATATGAAATATATTAATACAGAACAGAAACTATACTGAAAATATGCCACAGTGATAATCTGCATCTGACCGCACATGTACTTAAGTGCCTTTTTGACAAATTAGCACCCTGCCCTTTTCAAATCCTAGCTGGAGCACTCGTATGTACACTTGTGTTATTTACAGCCCCCAAACTGATAATGGTTGACTCGGGTGAGCACAGTACAGCTTCATCAGCTTGAGGTCACATTAGTTGAGTGACCATGCTTTACAAAAAAACACAGCTAAAGAAGTGGAACAAACCGAACATTAGACTGTGAGTGGAAGAAGCAGTACCATGAATAGTCAACAAACGGAACAGAAGACTGTGAGTGGGAGAAGCAGTACCATGAATAGTCAACAAACCGAACAGAAGACTGTGAGTGGGAGAAGCAGTACCATGAATAGTCAACAAACCGAACAGAAGACTGTGAGTGGAAGAAGCAGTACCATGAATAGTCAACTATCCGAACAGAAGACTGTGAGTGGAAGAAGCAGTACCATGAATAGTCAACAGAAGACTGTGAGTGGAAGAAGCAGTACCATGAATAGTCATTCATACATAAATACTGTAAATGTCATTCTAAAATGTCAGGAATCTGAAATTGATTAACAAATCAACATGCCATACACAAATTTTTGCCTGCAACTTGAAAAAGTGCAATCAGGGAAGCTTCACAATGCTATACCATACACAATTGCTACTGAGGTAGCAGTTTAGAGCTCTAATGAGGCATGCAACATCATACACAATTGCTACTGAGGTAGCAGTTTAGAGCTCTAATGAGGTATGCAACATCATACACAATTGCTACTGAGGTAGCAGTTTAGAGCTCAAATGAGGCATGCAACATCATACACAATTGCAACAATTAGTAATTAGGACATTCCCCATCAAAATCATAACAACCCTTTCGGCGCCACAGTCACATGACATATTTGTGACATTTAAGTATAGTGTAACCTATTGCAATTGTTTTAATATACATTTAATTGAAACAACAGTTACCGATAATCGTAGTTATTTTCTCTGTATCAAAAATAAGTAGCCTTAAAATTCGCAATCATCATACTATTTTATAACTTTGTTTCCTTCTCTAACTATATATTTTTTTTATTATTGTGCATTGACTTTAAAGGGACTGTAAACCACGAATGACGAAAAAAGAACAGTTCTAAAGTACCGTATTTGTTTACAATTATTAGTTTGTATTGATTAAAATGTCACGACTGGTATATTTCATTACTTTAAAAAAGTTCATATTTTCAGTATAATCGGTAGTAAAATTTTGCGATGTGAAATCGAAAGTACATCGCGAAAATAGGTGACATAACGATATACACACTATAAATACTGCAAGTAGATCGATCATTTTATATATAAAATATAAACAATTCACTACGCATGCACAATTTGCATTCCTGTGTTTACCACATGACGATGATGATCATTCTACTTGCGTTATTTATAGTTAACTGGTAGTTACCTGGTATGCATACCCAGTATGAATAAATACATACAAAAATAAAGTAAAAATTAAAAAAAACTTTTTTCAAGTAATGTTATATACCAGTCGTGATATTTTAATCAATATAAACTAATAATTGTAAAAAAATAGGGTATTTTAGAACTTTTCTTTTTCGTCATTCGTGGTTTACAGTCCCTTTAATGAGAAATGTCAAATTACCAGGTGCAGTGCCCAAAACTATACTAACACTTCGGGAAATTTTCTCCAGACTCAGTTACTACTTGCCATTACAATGCACATACCGTTGCAAGTTCTCGACTGGCGCACACAAAGTTGTAGAACTCTATGTTGACCATGTCGTTGCCATAGGCGATGGTCACAGTCTTGTCCTCCAGGGGCACGTCAGACGGACCAATCAGACACGTCTCGCGCAGCTTGCCATCCTGCCAATGAGCAAATGTTTAGTTAAAACAAATTTAAATCTTGCTCTAGGGACATGGGGCTTATTACATGCGCGTAAAATGTCGTCCCAGATTAGCCTCTGCAGTCCGCACAGGCTCATCAGCAGGTTTTTTTTTCCCCTTTTAAGCACATGGCTTTGGATTTGGGAATTTTATCGGCATTTTCAAGAAATTGGGAAAATAAATTCAGTAGCCTTCTTTGGTAGCACTTTAGTACAACCATATATATTGATATAACTCTGTATAATAATTCAAATTAAAATCATATAAATCATTATTATGTACTTTGTTACATGTAATTGAAATAAAATTGTGATAAAATAATCATAAGACACTTCTAAAAAAAAAAAAAAAAAAAATTTTTTTTTTTTTTTTTT